>VOQK01027212.1:2859-14891 GCA_015052645.1 Benitochromis conjunctus
CCTCGCTGCACGGACACATTTAACACTGATCGGGTTTCCAGACGTGGACCGTCCTTGGCCTCTCTTCTTCTTTTGTGGTGTTTATGGGTTTGTGGGAGAAAGCAGGACGCTGATGATGATAATAATAATAATAATAATGATGATGACGCCTGGAGCGAAGAAACACTGAAGAACCCAGCGGCGTCCTTCCTCACAGTGCAGCCGGGCTTGGGTTCGGCCTCGCTGCCAGACAAACACCCTGAGGAGCACGCCTCATCGCGGCAGGGCGGTAAGCCTCTTGTACACGTGGCGGCGGTGCTGCGGCTGCAGGCAGTAAGCGATGCTCTCCTCCACCTCCCGGCAGCGCCGCAGGAAGCGGCAGCGGTCCCGGGCAAGCTCCTCCCACGGGCCCCGCCGGTCCTCCTCCTCCTCCCCACAGCTGGCGAAGAATTCCTCCACGTCATCACAGAAACGAACCTGACGGAAAAGAGAGGGAGAAAACGACATCAGCTCAGTAATACAAAGAAGGGTCAAAGGTCATCAGGTCACTGAAACTTCCAGAAGCAACTCAGCTTTCAGACGACTCAACTGTCTCACTCCCTGCATCCTTACATCCTACATCACTTCTTACGCCCTCACACCAGCACCCTGCAGATATATTAGGGATAAGCTGAAGCAGCTGAATCATCAGGTGTGATTAAATCTTTGGGTCCAAATCAAACCGAGTTTCAGGCTTTTATTATTTTCACTTAGTCTTTTGGGCGTTTGGAGGGTCTGACTGTAAAGTTGTAATCTGACAGAAAACGTTTAGTCTGTGACATCAGAGCACCTGGAAAACATCCTTCATTAAGACCCGACACGGGATGAGTCGTTAAATCATGATGGCGCTCGTGTTTTTGGCTTTCAGGGGTGCAGAGAGCGTTTCTGAGTTCATGGCGCAGATGTGGGCTCGCTGACCCCCACAGCTGTCCGGACAGCCTGTTGGGAACCTTAGGTAAAGGCTGAACTGGGAGTTCCTAATAAACTGGCCGTGTTTACAGAGTAAATAAAGGTCCGAGCTGCCATCTGTTCTAATTACAGCTTACAGATCCAGTTTCTCCTCACGTCTCTCCAGGAAGCAAACAAACCCACTGGAGGCGGAGCTTCCTGCTGTCTGACTCATGTTTACTGTCAGACGCTCCTCAGCTGTAGTTCCTCTGACGGCCAGCAGAGGCTCCAGCAGCGAGTCAGTGCCCATGTTCAAACCACAACAGCAGTCACCTGAATGTGCTTTGCCTGGACAGTAAATACTCACAAGAACACAAAAAGCCCAAATATCAGCCTTTGAGCAAGCACTCGGCAACAGTGGGAAGGAAAAAAACTCCCTTTTAACAGGAAGAAACATTCAACAGAGCCATATAATTATTTTTATGTTTTTAAACCCAAATCCAAGTTGAGACATTTACATGAAATATTTTAGGTAAATAATTAAATATGTGACGTGTTAACAACCTGAGAATAAAGACTAAAAGTCAGCAGGTTGAACAGCATCTGCTGTCATAAAGATGGAAAAGCTACAGGTGCGTAGAGCAATCCAGTAGCTCAAATTTTATTTCTTCTGCTGGAAACTTTCAGCTCACTTTGAATAAACTTTATTTTCCACGTATCCTCCGTCTCACCTGTCCATGAACAGAGTTTTATTTATTTTTAATCTCCTGACGCAGAGCAAGCCTGAACCAACGATAGTCTGAAGCTTCATTTTCAGCCTGTTCCTAAAACCCCACAGGGCAGGTGTGTCTGCAGGTGTGTTCACAGGTGTGTTCACGTGTTTGCTGACCTATGTGTGACTAACAGAACTGAGTTGTCCTCTCTGAAGACCCTTTGACTGTTCCTCAGGTGAGCCTCACCTGTACCGTTCTCAGTGTTTTAACAACCTGACCCGCCCCAGCAGTACCCTCTCCCAACGCACCTTTTTAGTGGAGCTGCAGTTCCGGGCGGAGGCGTCACAGAAGCCACTGTCCAAACGGTCCTCGTTCCTGTACTCGGGTGGAAATTCTTGGTGGAGGCAGTGGTAGGCGGAGGTCTTCCCGGCCCTCGGGATGGCAGACTCACGGGTCCTGATGGGAGCCTGGAAGTTGAGTGGGTTGAAGGGGTCAGAGGAGGAGCTAAAGGAGTCCCACAGGCGGATGCTCTCCTCGTCCGCCTCGCTCGCAGACGCTGAGTCGTCCCACGTGCTGGAGGGAGGAGAGGGAGAGGAGTGGGCAGAGGATGGTGGCGTGGAGACAGGGATGGCGCGAGGTGCAGTGACACCAGTGTGCAGGCGGGCAGTGAAGTTTCGAGGGTCGTAGGGGTCCTCGCTGTGGCACAGTGAGCGCCACAGACGCTCCCCCTCCAATTCCGCCTCACTGTCATCATCCTCATCATCATCAGTATCGGTGCCATCAGACATCTCAGAGGACCCCTCGCTGTCAAAGCCATCATCATCATCATCATCATCAGAGGATGACTCCTCTGATTGGCTGTCCTCGTCCTCGCTGCAGGGGCCACCCATGATGAAGTTGATGGTTTTGTTCTGGCACTGAGGGACAGTGAGCACCACCTCCTCCATCCCGTCAGCCTCCTGTGGCTGCGACGGCGGCTCTGCTCTGGCGGATGTCACGCCGGACAGATGCTCCTCCTCCAGGCTGGAGTACCCATTATCCTGCTCGGGGGTCACAGGTGAGGCCTCGGCGGCGGTGGCTCCAGAGCAGTTCTGTGCACCTCTGATGCTGAGCTGGCGGTCTGCCGCAGCGTTCTGGACTGTGGGGGGGCTTCCATTGTTCACCGGCTGCTCTTTGTGGTCGAGGGCTCCAGCGTTTTCTCCCAGCATCCCGCGGGACAGCTGCCCCCTCTCTGAGCCCTCCTTGTCCCCCCAAAAGCTGTCCCAACACGGCCTGCTGGACCAGCTCGGCCCCCCCGGGACTTTTACTTCCTGAGAGCTGAGTAGCACGTGGCCCAGAACAGTCCGGAACGAGGACAGATACCCGAACTGGGTCTGCTGGCAGAGGCTCAGGTCCACCTCTGCCCCGCTCTGGAGCCCGATTTCCCGGAGAGAGTTCGCGGAGAGCCACGGCAGAGCACCGGCGCCTCGGGGCTCGCATTGCAGGTAGGACAGGTGAGGAGGCCCGAGCTGCATGTCCTCCAGCGGGCTTAGAAACTCGCTCTCCTCGGTAACTAAGGTGCTTTTCAGAGTCCGGTTCCGGATTTTCCCCACGAGTGCCATCGCGGGCCTGGACAGCAGCCCGATCCACGAACTTTCCTGGCTGTCCAGTCCGGGCATGGAGGAGGACGAGGAGGAGGAGGGGGGGGGGCTCCTCCCGCCCATTAGACGTCCTTCATCGCTCATATTTCTGAACATGTCCTCAGATTAAAGTGCGAACAACAACACGAACAGGCTGTTAGCACGTTAGCCACTAATCCAACAGCTCATCGCGCCTACTCCGCCCGCCACACATACCGGCTACAGCTGAGGGAGGATCCGAGGTCAGAGAGCCCGGCGCGGGCCGCGTTGCTCTGCTGACTGTGGTGCTTCTTTCTTGTGGAGAACTCTGTGAGGACGGAGGGAGAGAAGCCTGAGTGCTGACACGCGAATAATAGCGGGTGTGGAGACCAGCAACGGGCCATTCTGTTTGCGGCAGAGCTCCGGTTAGCTTAGCACGTTAGCTCAGTGCTAACAGCCTGACGGTTAGTGCCCCGGAGGCGGAGAGTGATTCAAATAGTCGACCGAAAGCAGCACTTTTCTGCGTTGTAATCACTCTGCGGTGCTCTCCGGACTCCTCCTGGCGTTAATCCTGCTGCGGTCTCCGAATAACAGCGCAGCTTCCTCGGCCGCGTCGGTCCGTCCGCCCGCTGAGAGATTTCATCAGACAACCCGGTGACCGTGGCCTATGACGCGGATCTCCGTTTCCGGGAGGCCGCGGACAGGGAGCGCAGGAGGAGGTGCTGTTCGCTCCTGCTGCTCCGTTAGATAAACGAAACTCAGGCTCGAGTGTGCCACGTGTTTATCAGCCTGAAGCTCCCACGGTTCGTTTATAGAAGCGGCTCAGACACTAGAGGAGTGGAAGGATCCAATATCGATAGTATCCCTAACCGATGGCGATACTTTGTTTCCGTCCCGAGTTCAGTATGTAGCCCACTGACTGTTAAATATGTTTGTAATGAACAAATATCCCTGAAACATGTCTGAACCTTTCTGTGGAGCCCGTTTTATTTACAGACTGCAGCACAATAGAGACAGGCACATTTACCTCTCCAAAATAAAAGCTGAAAGGTGTGTTTTATTATGGTAACTCATTATTGTAGAAAGTAAAACTCGGTGATTTAATAGTCAGTAAAATGTGTTCAGAATTTGCAAACAGGTAATGGTTCATCTCATAAATCAGGACACACTGCTACCCATTCTATTCAGTTTTATTCATATAACCTTAAATTACAGCACTCAACCAAAGGCACTTTATACTGTAAGATAGAGACCCTACAATAATCAGACGACCGCCTACTAGCAAGCACTTGGCGACAGTGGGAAGGAAAAACGTAATTTTTCCAAGCAGAAACCTCCGGCAGAACCAGGCTAAGGGACACACGGCTGGGGGGATGAAGACAGGACAAAAAGACACACAGCTCCCCCACATAAGCTCAACGTATCAGTATTGGTATCAGCAGTACTGGCTCTAAATTTACGTGACATCGGATCGATACCAAAAGGCTGACACTGGGATTAAGGGTCAAGTCCAAGATCAGAAAACATGATTCATAAATAAACAATTATTTTCAGAACTCCCAGTTCATGATTCAAAATCTGACAATAAAATCAAAATGCATAAAAAATAATGAGAAACAAATGTGCATAAACATTTCAGCTCAGATATAAAACTTACAGAAGCCGAGAACGGCCATATCCATTAATAATATTTTTATCTCGTTATCTGAAGAAAACAAAATCGTTTTCTCGAGATAACGAGATAAAAATATGGAGAAAAGCAGCTTTGTTTTCTCGCTGGGCCAACCTTCTTAAATGACGAGGACTGATCTCAATATTGTCTCTAACAGACAGACACACCGCAATCTCAGCTTGTGTTAGACCTCGACTGAAATACCGTCTGATGAGTTGATCAGTGATCAACGCTCCTTGATGTGCCATTTTCAGCAATTAATTGACAAATGTTTGTCCCGAGAACAACGTTTTAATCATCTCGTGATAACAGGATTTGTTTTCCAGAGATAACGACTTATTTATCCCGTTATCTCGAGATATCCGTGGTCTGGTTTTCTCGAGATAACGAGGTATATAAGTCATTATCTTGAGAAAACGCCACAAAAAAGATTTTCTATGCATGTCCTCTCTTGGCTTCCATAAAAACTCCCATTAATGACATAACCATTAATATTCACTTATTACAAGAAGTTTTATTTTAATATGCACATTAGGTTCTAATATCTCATTAAATCTGATTAAAATTTGCATAAAGGGCAGGAATCAAGATTTTGGTATGGGTCCAATACCAAATATTGATATTGGTATCAGCTATTATTGCCAATACCATACTCAACTAATCACAGCAGAGGAGGGGGGAGGATAAGAGCAGTGTTGTTTGCACAGACATGATCACCGTCTGATGAATAGGAGTGATCCACTGAACTTACAGGAGAAAGTATCGATCCTCTGGCACTAGTATCAATCCAAAACCAATACCAGCTTTGATACTGGTACCACTGATATCTGGATTAACCCGGCCATCTCGATCATCTAGAGAAAATGTGGGATGGCAGATCATGGTCACACATGCTGGACCCATCCAACATTTCTCATGGTTTTACGGACCTTTATGCTGGACCCTTTCCAGATGGAGGGTCCAGTATAAACTCCTCGTTAAATTTCATTTACAAATTAAAAAAAAATAAAAAATTCTGAGCTTAACTTTTACATTCAACAGTTTGATTACTTTGTGACTTCAAAAGTGGGAAGTTTTTTTCTTAATTATGATACGATCAGGCGTGTCAACAGGCCTCAGGTGGGAGACTGGGGGAGCTGGTCCTGAACACGGGGACTCCACAGGGATGTGCGCTCACCCCGGCCATCCCCCACGCCTGCTCTGCCATTCACTTCACAAACACAGTCGTGAAGTTTGCGGATAATACCGCTGTGGTGGGTCTCATTGTCGGACAATGATGAGACTCAGTATAGAGAGGAGGCCCAGCACCTGACAGAGCTGCTCAGACAACAACCCTGTCCTGAACACCAGCAAGACCAAGGAGGTCATTGTGGACTGCAGGAGGTCCAGGAACACAGAACACGCTCCTCTCATAAAGGAGGGGCGGTAGAGCAAGTGGAAAACATCCAATTCCTGGGTCTCCACATAACATTGGACCTGACCTGGTCCCTGAACACATCACACCACGTAAAGAAAGCCCAACAAAGGCTCTTCTTCCTCAGGAAGCTAAAATGGACCAGACTCTGTTCTTGGCTGCTTGTGAACTTCACAGAGCCACAACAGAAAGCTTCCTGTCTTAGTATGACAGTGTGGTACGGCAGCTGCACAGCACAAAGGACTGGGAAGTCCACTTCCACATCTGGACTCGGCGTACGCTGGACGTATCGCTGAAGGCCCCACACACTCTGGCAACGGGACTGTTCGTACAGTGTCCTTCAGAAAAGCACTACAGGAACATAAAAACGTGCAGCGGACCTACTTGCATTGTTTCTGGACCTGCTCAAAAATGTCAAAATTCTGGTTCTGTGTAACAAAAGAATTAAAGGAAATGTTTAAATATAGAATACAAAAAGATCCAGCTCAGTATTTATTGGGGCTGCCAACTTTGAATACATTTCCAGACAAAAATAAATATAAATTATTATGTAAATTATTGTTTCTGGCAAGAAAATGTATTCTTCTTAATTGGATCAATGAAAAACCACCAACAATAACTCAGTGGTATAAAGAAATCTTCAGAGTTTTACCAATGGAAAGACTGAGTGCAAAATTAAAAGGTAATGATGATATTTTTATGGCTATATGGCGCCCTTTAATGGAATACTTTAGTGAGAGGGGCAAGCCCACTTTAATGGTAGGTTGGGTTTGTTAGATCAAATGTGCAAATGGGTGGTAGACACAAATATTTACTGTACTGTTACTATTTTTTTTTTCCTTGGCTCAGACTGCTTAGTATGTCATTGTTTGTTTGTTTGTTTGTTTGTTTTGATTTTGATTATTGTTTTTGATTTTTGTTATGTAAAAAAAATCAAAAGAAAAAGATATAATTAAAAAAAGAAAAAGAAACTGGACAGGCGTTCCCGAATCTCAGTTATTGCCTTCAGAAAAGTCTGTAACCTGAAGTAAAAGTGATGTCATGCTGACTGATGGAGTAAAGTCTAAAGTCAAACGAAATGAGATCACCCACAGGACGGGATTCATGAACCAAAACACAGACCAAGTATCTGCATATAAAATCAGTGCTGAGCTACACTTCCATTTGTCAGTGCAAAAGAAACCACTCATTATGGGAACAGATTTATGAGCCCAGAAAAGCTCAGAGGTTTAGATGTTATACTTCCTTTATAACCTTGCTGTAAACTGTTATCAGATTGGAAAGAAAACCCACATATTTCACATATTTCTGGTATTTCTGGACAGTGAGACTCACGAGAATGTCGTTCTCCCTCTGATGATCTCCAGGTTCTCAAACACAGACAGAGACGTCAGATTCTTGGGCCAGAACTGGATCATCAGGTAACCTGGACAACACAAACACTGACTGTTACTGCACTGCAATGAATCAGAAGGCAACAAACTACAGATTGATGTGTTAGTGTGACTGCCATTGCTCTCAGTCCTCAGTCTGCAGACCTACCAGTGATTTCCTTCACTGTCTTGAAGTTCTCCAGCATCTCGGGATCCATGGGTGGGATGTTGTAATGGGGATCCCTGGAACGGCAAATCAGCACAAGACATTGACACTGAGGATGGCCTATTCAGCTGACTGCACCGAACATGAATAAGTCATTTATTTGTGTCAGGCTAGCTTAAAGCACCATTAGGTGAGTGACTGTGTAGCCTGTGTTTCATGACAGGTGAGTTTTGGGACTTGGTGAGGTGTGGCTGTGGGTATGATGCTCTTAGCATCCAGCTACTGTGAAGTCGCTGTGTAACACTGTGACGTTTAGCGGGAGGAGCCCCTCACCCAGTGAAGGAGGTTTCAAGGATGATGACGTCCCCGTTGATTTTGGTGCAGTCCTTGAACAAGTGAATGTTGGAGGCGTTGATAGCGATGGTGTTGATCAGAACGCCAACCCCGACCCCGTCACAGGCTGGAGGAAAGAAAGAGCTGGTCAGGTGATTTGTTTGATTCTCAGGTGCCTCTCCCTTTCTCTCTCCCTCTCTACCTTTAGGACAGGGTCCGTCACAGTCTTTGCAGCGTTGGATTCCATTCTCCTTCACCTCGTACATTCTGTTGCTACAGGAACGAACACACGAGCCTTCGGTCACCACGTAGTTATCTACACCCAAACAGAAGCAAACAGAGCACATCGTTCAGGATAAAGACCATCATAAGTTCTTTAGCTGAAAGCTACGTCATTGTTTTCAACTCTGTCACACTGAGGCTGTAGTAAAACTTCCAGGGAAACCAGCAGAGGTTAATGATGGGATATACGTGAAAGTCCGTACGTGGGCAGGCCTTGACACAGGTCGCTCCGAAGGTGAATTTGGCGTTGGGGTTATCGACCTCCTGATGAAGTATGATATCATAGCGTTTCAAAGGTGGACACGCGTCTTTACAGGTTCCATCATCGTTGAAAGCCCTGCAGGCCTGGAGAGCACGAGGACAGAAAAAACAGCCTGTATTTAGACTGATCTTTTAATAAGATGTTTATTAGCCCGACGAGGTTTGTGTTGGTACTGACTCTGCCTAGGTTAACTTGACTTTCATGTCTTATATATACAGGCCAGAGTTTTTTGAAACATCAATTCTGAAAAAGTTGTGACACTGTGCAGACATTCCATTTTGTAACATAGAAAGCATATCAAATCTTTAACCTGAAAAAATATGAAAAATATGAGCTCATTTCAAATTTGATGGCAGGAACACGTCTGTAAAGTAGAACAGGTCTATGTGATGGTCTGTGAGCTGAGGACAGCAGCTGTTCTGGTCTGATGGGGGATTCCAGCTGCTCAGCAGTCCTGGATCTGCCTCGTCCTGTTTCTGGTGCCATGATGCTCCAGATGTTCTCAGCTGGTCAAAGGTCTGGACTGCCGGCGGGCCGGTTCAGCAGCCAGACAGCAGGCCGGGCCCAGGTGTAGCTAGTCCAGCTAAACTCAGCTTTCTAAAAATGTGGTTAATCACAGTTTATGATTTAACAAGGCCGAGGAAACTACTTTTTCACAAAGTCCAAGGTGGGTTTGGATAGCTTTTTCCCTTAATAAATCAAATGTACTGCAGTTTGTATTCACTCAGGTCATCTCTGTGTAATATTAAAGTCTGTGTGATGATCTGAAACATGGAAGTGTGACAAGTATGCAAAATGAAAAATCATCCGTTTCATGTCACAGTCACATCTGGAGCTTCTTCTCTGCATGATGGAGCTCTAACCTGCAGGTGTGGAGCTGGCTGTGAAGCCCGCACACTGATCGCCGTCACACAATCATGCCTGGTATTAATGCAGTGCTGTCTGACGGCCTGAAGATCACGGGTACCCAGTATTGACTTTTACTGATTGCTCCAGATTCTCTGAATCTTTTAATGACATTATGCTGTAGATAATGAGATATTCTTTTAAGTGTGCCTTTTTCTGATAGGTGAACATCTGCCCATCTTCACTCCTCCAGCTGTTTCTTGGTAGTATCACTTTTGTTGTCCCATCACAACTTTGTAGAGATGTGTTGCTGCCATCAAATTCAAAACGCCGCTGTGCAGTAACTGAAGTTTATTAAAAATAAATAAAATGTGTAAATTGTGTTTATTCTGTTGACTTTAAACTGAACACTTCATTTCAATCCGTGCTCTGTGAAGCTGGAAACACTGGAGGCCTGTCTTATAGAAAAGTCAGGTCAATGTGTGTGTGTGTGGGTGTGTAGGTGTGTGTGCGTGTGCGTGCGCGTGTGTGTGCGCCACCATCCTGTCCTGTAAAAATCTTTGTCCCAGACATGCAAACTGTAACTGCAGCAGTGAGGATTACTGACCAGGCAGTCGGTAGCCCGAGGTCCAGTGCAGCCCGCAGCACAGTGCTCATTACAGCAGTCGACGGGTTTGGGCCCCCGACACCTGTGGCTGCACTGCTCTGCACACAGCAGCTTGGTGACTAACAGAAACCGAGGGAGAGAGACAGAGAGACAATCAACACGAACCATTCTTATTTCTTTGTTTGAACATACAGAGAAGGACTGTGTGAGAGGAAGGAGTGTGTGCTTACGTCTCTGACAGTGATCCCGTCCTGCTGCCCAACACAAGCCATTATAACAGCTGGGGTCACACGTCTCGCCTGGACACACACACAAACACACACACAGAATCATGAAACCCTTCAGGTCACAGCTCAGCGAGCAAAGGCTGAAAATCTGAATCTCTGCTCTGCGCACATTTCTTTGGAAAGTCGTCCTTCTTGAACAGCATGCTGTAATTGCCGGACTTGTCCACAATGTCCCACCAGTCGATGGTCTCTATGTTGCACAGCAAGGGATTGTGCGTCACCTTTACACCTCCTTTCAGGATCTCTGTGAGGAGATAATAAAGCAGACATAAACCGGCACATGAAAACGTTTTCCAACACGCTCCGGTCCGACCAGTTCTCTCTATAAACTCTCTGTGACCACAGAAAACTTTATTCTGCTTTTATAAACAGAAAGCACAGGTGTGACTCTCCATCGTGGGACACACACTGAAATGTGTAAAGCTGACAGAGATAAAAACATTCATAATACTTATGTCATATGAACAGATATGAAGGTCTTTATCAGCAGGAAATTTATGCTCTGCTTCACATTTTCCATCATGCGGCCCAAACTGAAGTCTTTATTGGACCGATTCTGGTCCCTGGGCCTTATGTTTGACATCCCAGCTCTAGAGGTTTAAAAGACAGCTTCATCTTGATTATCTAACATCTGAAATTTCTACAAAACAAATAATTTTTGATGTTGCAGCAATAAAATCTTCAACATAGTTTTGATTTGAGGAATTTGTGGAGGAAGACACTTAGCATTGAAACCATCAATTTAATATAGTCCACTGAAAACCAACGAAGCATCCTCTGTGAGAGCTCTCTCCCCAGCAACTGATGGCCTGGGTGTGGTCTATTTCCTGCTGCCCGAGCACAATCAGGTGTTGACTGAAGAGTTTTAAATGGCGTGCCAGCTCAGCGTGGGAGGTGTCATCACCTCTTCTCAGCAGAATGAAGCAGAAAACAAAGAGCTGACCAAAAATAAAAAGTGAAGGTGCACAGGAACTCCTCCTGCCGACACGCAGCTAAACTTGTGACAGGCAGGACATCAGCATGAGAAGTGTGGCTTACATATTTATCAGACTCAGTTTGAAAACAGTGTCAAGTCTTTTTCTTTTAGTTTGTGTCTGAATGCGTTTAGCTTTGTTTGCAGAGAATAAGGATCTCCAAATCAGGGGGCGTGTTTCTCAGCCAGAACCGGGTGGAGCGTCCACTCTGGGTGCAGCAGTGTCTCCGGGTCCTGCACCCACAGCGGCAATGTTCCTTCACTCAAATCACACTCGCAGTGTTTCATAATGCACAGTTTGTGTTGTTGAAGTGTAAAAACACTTAAAAACAAGGTGTCAAACCCTTGCTTTCTGCAGATCTTGTGAGTCTGTTGGCTTCTTGGAGCGATGACCTCCAGCTTGCACTGCGGTGTTTTGCAACGGGCATTAAACTCAGCACCTTCAAACCAGAGTCCGTGGTTTTCACCTGGACAGGGGTGTGTGTGTGTGTGTGGGTCAAGTGGACTGTCTACTCTGGGCTAAGGGAGGAGTTCAACGAACTCAGGCCGATCAGATTGACAGTGAGCGAAAAGGTAAGCTCACTGACAGAAGTACTGACA
>VOQK01027216.1:0-13218 GCA_015052645.1 Benitochromis conjunctus
AAATCTGGTAAAAAAAAAAAATACGATAAGAACATCGCCCTTAACAAGTTCCCTAAAATTGTCCCATTTTACAACAAGTAATATTTTGTGTATAGTTTTAGGGTAACAGTTAACTTCAGTAATGTTCATTTGATGTTGTAGACGACACTTTAAATGACTTAATTGTCTGCTCTCTCCTGATAAAAACAAAAGAACTAATTAACTTTAATAATTTGATAGGTGTCAAATGTTGTAATTAACATTCGAAGTGTTGACCAGTTGCTGTTATAATCACCAAAAAAGAGAAAGGTTTCAGATTTAAGGCTGATTGATTTTTGTATTTCTCTGTAATCATTAAACACGCTGTCACAAGCTGGAGGATTTTATAAAATCGTAATCGAAAAGGCTACTTAAGACAAAAAAGTAATAGCTACTAAAAATTAATGGTAAGAATCAGACTCTATTACAATTGTTGAATATTTATTGAGTTTCCAGTGAAGATTATTGCTCCCTCTTCTTTTTTTCTGTGCTTCCTGTTTGTACCCAGGGACACATATTAATAGCAGCTTTGAATCAATTAGCAGTGTCTTATTTAATCATGTTTCGGAAATAAACTGCAAGCTCTAAAAAGTCTACCAAATATTCTCTTTGGTTTATTATATATAGGTCTCATATGACTTTTACATAATTGATGAAGTTTATGTTCACTCAGTAATCTTCTCCTGCAAATACTCATCGGAGACTTTGTCCAGATCTCCTATCATGCAGGTCCCTCTTTGGGCCTTATTCTTTAGCGTTTTGAGACAGCGAGTGTTCTCCACGGGGCTTCCTTTTCCCTGTTCAACAAAGCCGTTGTCACTGTCACTGTTATGGCCCCCTCATGTGACCGCATCTCCACAGTTGCATCAGCCACTGCCACCTGCCTTCAACCAGAACCAAGCCAGACCAAATTCTGTCATTGTTTTCCAAGGTCTTCAACCGTGAATATGGCTGCTGCCAACCGGGTAGACAGTTGAAAAATCCTGTGCAGCTATTACAGTCACCAGTTCTACAACAGTGAGCCATGCCAGTTATAGCACCCACTGCCTAAAGGCCCCAGCAAGGCCAGCCTGCTTACTGGCATCATTTCTGTAGCTTGTGTTGTCTGAGTTCTTGCAAAACTACTATTTAAATAAATAGTAGCCCACTGTTAATATATAAAGAAGAACTGGAAACAGTTAGTGTTAGCTTGTATTGTCTATGTGTCCTGGGAATCCATAAAAACCCCTCCTTCTTTGTCACGATGGTGCCGTTATGTATCTCATTTATTTGTGTGAGTAGCCAGCTAATGTTACTACAGGGTGTGAGAACTTGTAATACTTTTAAAAAGGCAAAAAGAGAAAAAAAAACAACTTGATGCATGCACAGCAGGTCATGCTGATTTGTAGCTGGCTGACCTGCCGGTCTCCACCACAGCTCCATATTCTGTTTGGCCTGTTAATCTTCTTGTAGGTTTCTACAAAGCCAACATGATTGATGTGACATTTGATAACTTAATGGTAGCTGATTTCTACAAAGAGAAGTTGACATTAGCACTACTTGAAGCAACACATTTGCTTCAGTAAGATCACTGTGCTGGCATAACTGGGCTGCTGACACAGAGGGCTCCAAAAATATATCCTGGCACAGAAGTTACAATATATTCAGCAACATATTCACCAAGTAGCTGACTGGAACACCAGATTAATTATTTTGTTATATGAGTCCCACATTTCTGTTATTATTTGGCTGTACGTAGAGGCTAGATGGGATTTGAGAACCAATGCATTGGAATACTGTGCCTCCAGGTTTAGAAATTGCTTTTATTAATACTGGTATGTTTTTTTCTGACTGTTGTGCATTGCAAAACAGTGACTTCAAACGCATGGCAGCGCCCCCCCCATACTGCTCTGTTTCTACTAAGAAAGGTGATGCTCGGTAAGGAAAATGATAAAGAACATACTAGCAGAATGAATATTGGCATTAGTATCAATCAAAATCTCATCAATAACAAATCAGTGTTGTTCACCAACAGTCCACTTACCTTCTGCTGTCAACAAGATGACACAAATGTTGGTATTTAAACTTAAAGTTGGCATATTTATATCATTATCTTTGTTTATCTAAAAGTAATATAGCATGCTATACAGTGTGCATTATTCATTCACCCCATAATTGAAAAATGATGGGCAGATTAAACACAGTCGCTGTACCAACCATGGCTCCAGTTCAGAGCATAAATTCACTCAGTAAATACCATCACACTCAGCCTTTTACATTATGCATAACACTGTATTGCATCTATCAATTAACAATGCATGAGGTATTCAAAGAGGACAACGCATTTATTCAAATAGAGCCTGTTTAACCAGTATCGATGAGGTCCACATTGCTTCTGACTTCTGTGAGTTATAGCGTTCAAGTCCGCGTCCACCAGACTGACTGCATAGTTTCCTAATACTGTAAACTCTCTGTTACAGCAAATAGAGGATAGAGCGGTTCACGCTTTAACATTTGCTGAGTCTTGTGGTCTGAGTGCATCCACTTTTGTCTACTGCCATTACTGTTTGGAAACTCTGTGTCTGCGCTTACTGGGATCTTCCCCACTGATCAGGAATCTACAGCACATTTCATGGTCCCCACCTCAATTTCCCCCAAGGTCATGGGAATAAAAAAAAGGATTACATGGGCAGAGACCAGAAATTCCCTGTGAAATTGTGCTCATTGCCTGCAAATTGATGTTAGAAGAAGTGGCATTTGTTTCACGCAAGGGTCAAGCTTATCACTGCTGCAAAAACATTATTCAAATAAGACATCTTCTTGGAATAATGAATGCTTCTGTTAATTCAATGTCAATCAGCCTATTATATTTTGTTATCAATTTGTATTCATTCTTGTCTTTCACTGGAGGAAACGCCCAAGGTCAGTAAAAGCATTAGGATTTGCTGTAGTGAGTACTGATGAGGAGCGGACCTGACTTGAACTGAACTGACCAGGCATCCAGATAGCAGATCAGGGCATCACCAAAAAAACGTCCAAGGTTTATAAAACAGAAAAATTAGAAAACATTTTTATATTTTATTTATATTCTCAATATTTTTAAAAGCTTGTCAGATGACGATTGACTACGAAATGGACGGTTTTGATGGATTGCCCTTTTGACTAATCACCGCTGATATCCTTAGACCGTGCTGCTGGGGAACGACAAAAAATGACAAGGATGTCAAATGCTTATGGGAAATGGCAGGTGAAGATATGGCTTACAGACCCAGGCGAGTACATTTTTGTACTACTGCAACACACAGCATAAGGACAAGCTATTAGCAACTCTTTTGGGCAAAGAGACACACAGACCAATTGCATGCATGATACATGTACTGTTTGGATTTATTCAGATCTCAGCAGCTCTGGGGAAATTGCATTTGTAGTTTAAAACATTTCCTTTCAAAAAGCTTCCTGATTTTCCTGTGCTCAAGTATCATTTTTCTCTTATCAAGTTACAAATTAATACCAAGGAGACTTCCTAGAGTCTCCTACAGTGTTTAAATGCATAAAATCCTCCAAAGATCAACACAAAAAGAAAAAGAAATTGAATGAGCTGGTGTATCTGTTCGCTTCTCCAACAGACTAGAAAAAAAGTAACTCACATAAATAGGCTTGGGTTGTTTTTCCTGATAAATTTTAAATGGCTTTTCTGAAAATGTCAGTGGTGTATGACTCTGCTACAGATACATGTTTTAGTAGCAGTGAAGTTGTGTTCATATACAATTCTGTAAGATAGATATGTTTGTTTTTTTCCTCATTGTAGGGTTTTTTTTTTAAATGTTTGCAACCCTGCGATTGTATATGCTCTCTGTGCAAAATGAAAATGGTGTGATGGGAATGTATTTAAATCAGCACTGTTGTAATTCGTGTGTACTTTTTGAAATGCCTCTCTTCCCATCTCTATTTTTCCAAACGTGCTATTTTGAATTTCCCTGTGCCTCTCTATGTCTCTCCCTGCTTCAATAACAGGGGCCCATGCAAAAAAACAGGGCGAGGATTTATCGGATAACGACGGTGATGAAGATGAAGGTATTTTCCATGGTGATCAAAGATGGTGCATGACTTTCTTACAAAAATGACACTGTTTTCTGACCATTTATGGATTTTGTTTTGTTTTGTTTTGTTTTTTTTTTGTTCCAATTGCAAATGCAATCATCAAGCACCCCTGTCACATTTCAATCTGTAGAGCAGTGTAGTGAAAAAGAGTGCATGTGTGTGAATGTGAGCGTACGCGAAGGCTCTTGTTCCTAAGCATCTGAATTCAGTCAGTGAAAGGAGTGTTTAGCTTTAGAGGCAGATGGGATCTAGTAGCTGTCTAGATAACCAGGCTCGGGTTGAATAATTTTAATATCTCACACAGGGACTGGAGCAACTGTTATTACAAGGGGAGAGTCGGTAGTTAGAGCCCCCTTTTAAGGTGTGGCCGGTAGCTGAATTGGTGGCGATAATGACAGAGGGAAAGTGAAGCAGCAGTGTAATATCAGACTGTTCACCCGGAGTGCCGGCAGATTTAGATGAGGAGCGGCAGTTCAGGAGTGCTGCTGGAGAGGATTAGAGGCGAGAGGTGTAGAAAATGGGAAGTTGCTGCTCAGCAATCGCATTGTTCGCTTTCCATATTTATCTTGGGATATTCCTGGCTCAGGGTGGATCTCTGCCGAGATTAGAATGAGAGACGATTCTTGTGCTGCAACAGAAACGGCTTAAGTGTCTGAATCTAAATCAAACCCTTGATATCGCCCCGCCCTTGTCCTCCTTTGCCATAGTAGGGCAGGTGTTGCGAGCATGATGTCGGGTATCAAGGTAAACCCCTTGTTTTATGCTCCGTTTGTTTGTTCTGGACAGATTGGATGTTCGTGGAATGATGTGTATATTTGGTGAACACGATTTAACTGAATCTGGAGGGAAGCTTTTTGGGACTTTAGCACATGTTAAGGACTATGGTATGGACTGAACGTCACACCAAAGTGCCATATCTTATCACTTATTTCTCTTACTGAGCACTGGATCGATCCTGCTTTGAGTTCTTTCCAGATATAGGGTGTCTTCTCCTTCCTTGCTCAGTGGGCTCTACTCTCAAAAAGGAGCCTCATGCTGGCCTTGATCACAGAACAGGAAGCGTTGCCATAGCACCACTCTGACACACAGGTGTTTCCTCATTCAAGCCCAGGGCGAGCTGTTGCAACCGAAGCCAAATTGCCTTCAGTCTTCAGCTCGACTGTGTGCGTATGTGCGTGCGTGTGGAAGGTTTTTCTTCCTTCAAGCAAGCCCACATGCGACAGTATGCAGCCCTAAGTCCGTTTAAAATTGCTGACAAGTGCCGATCCCTTTGTCTGGCAAGTCTATGCATGCGTACACAGTGGCTTGGTCTCCAAGCTGTTGTGCTAGACTAGCCTCACTGAAAATGTGACAAGTCTATTCTTTACTGAGCGCAACTAATGCTGTTTACAGAGCATCACCGTAGAACTACAATACAGTCCCAGCAGAGCCTCTGAAACACTACTGTAACTAATGCCTGTGTGACAGAGTTGGCCATCAATCCCTAAACATGATCCAGAAGATTTTTATTGTTCCGGTGAATGTGTGGAACTGTCATAGCCCAACATATGAAAACCGCTGTTCAGGGACTCCTCTTTGTTCCTCTGTAATTCCCCCCGCAGAGAGCTGATGCCTCAGGAGGAAAAGACTTTACTCCCTGAAGGAGTAAAGTGCACAAACCACAAAGTCCTTGTAAGTCCTACGTACATTTGCTCTCACAAGAAGCACCGCTATTATTGCCAAAAACTGTGCCTACAGTCGATGTACGGCATGCATTACCAGTGAAATTTAGACATTTGCACTCAAGTTAAAGGGCAAGTAGAATCACAACGCAAGCATGACTCCCACTCTCACCCGAGCTGAGATAGCGCACATCTTATCCACACATTCTCATTCAGTTGCGAGAGCTACTGTCTTGCCTGTTTTCTCTGTCTAACCCCCTCCATCTCTCAGTCTGTTCCTCCCAGCATTACCATGCGGTCTCAGTGGGCTGTCTGTCTATCCTGGCCTAATTTGCTTCCTCCCTACAATATATCTGAACTGCCCTCCTCCCTGTTATAGCCCCTCCAGACATGTTCTCAAATTCAAATCAAAATAAATATTGGAACAATAAAGAATTTCTTTTATTGCCAAAGAAATATAACGTATGGAATCGTAATATATAAACTTACAATAAAGAGGCTGGGTAACAGCCAGTAAAAGGATCCAAATGAGACAAAGAGATAAGAGCAATGAAATATGTAGTCTGGAATATATTATACTAGACTACTATTATACTAATGTATTTCTTTCTAAGGCTCCATGTTTTTAACATTTCTGCCTGTTTATCTCTTCCTGTGTCTTGCTGTCTGTCCCTTTGTGTGTCCATCTGTCTGAGTAACAGTCAACCCATTGGCACCCCCAAAGTGCATTCAAATTCTGCACAACACTCCCGCCTGCAAAACAAGCGCGCAGGCCAAGTTGCTGTGATTTACACCAGCCCACAATCAAGACTCAATTTTACAGAGGCTGTTATTGCACTGTAAAAGGGAGTGCAAGCTTTCAATCACCTACCTGCTGTTGTTAGATAAAGGTGGGCATGTAAATAGAGTAAGCGAGTCCACGTAGGGGCTAAATCTTTCAGGTGGAACATGGCAATGGTGCTGAGGTAGAGTGCCTAGTGATAGCCTGTGAGAAGCAGCAGTCCGCTCTCCACCTCTGGACTGTCTTGCACCACTGCTGCCTCAGCCCTATCCCAATGATGAAAAATAGAACTGTGTTTCTGTCTTTTGGCGCTTTGAGACTTTAGCTCTAATCAGAAGGAATGCTTCCACCTAGAGTGTGCGCGCACACACACTCAGACATGTGCCCTCACATCCATTAAATCAGTGCACACACAAACAGTGCTTGCTGCCCAGCTCTAGAAGCAAACACTTAAGAGGACAGCGAGCACATGCAGATACACGCAGACTTACCCCCACCCTTAGAGATGCTTGGGCTGTGCCAGAGAGCAGAGCTGAGCTCCACCTGCCTGGGTATTACCATTAATTCCATTGCACAGGCCTGACTGGATCCCTATCCAGCAAAGCCCTCAGCTCAGCTCAGGCAGCCTGGAGAGTGGCAAATCGACAGTGGGGGCAATTCACACACCATTTTCTCTATTCTGCCACTATCCTATTCTCTCTGATGTGGCAGAGAGGAGGAATCATACCCCTTGAAGCCCATTTGTGCAGAGATCTTTGGAATGCTACTGCTCAGCTTCTTTCCAAGATAAGCATTGGTGCTAATGGCTGATCCGCACGGGCATCATTTGAGCCATTTCAAAGGGTAGGAGAGCCAGACTGGTACTGTCATCTTTATTTTTTTCTTTGTCCTTTCCTCTTGAGTGGCACAAAATAATTGGGAAGGCAAAACATGTAAAAACAGACTTCTTTTGAAAAAATTGTCGGGAATGGAGTGGAGAAAGGCTTTGAATTAGTTCACAGAGGCACTTTGACTCTTTCCTTATGCAATGCCAGAGCAGGTCTGAAGGGTTTGTGCACTGCAGTGTGTTTGTTCGTGTGCTGTCATCGAGCCTTCAGTGTGTTTGTACAGTTACCAGCTCTTAAACTCATGTCAAGGACAGCAGGCTTCATTGAAAGACTAAAGGGTTACTTCTCTTTCATTCTGGCACCAAACAGCTGTCTGTGAGTCTTAGGGATGACAGCACCTCTACTGCTTTCCTCCTCTAAACTAGATCCTGGCCAGCTGTAGGGGGCTTTGGCTAATAGCCTTGTAGGCTTTTCACACTGTCTTGCCTTTCATTTAACTCAACCACTGGCTATCCCTGTGTTTCATTTCTTTATCCTCATGCATTTACACACTCTATCTGCCCTGTTTCCAACATCATATTTAACACACATGCACAGCAGCCAGGAAGCAAGATGTCATCTTCACACAAAGGTCATTCCTCCCATTAAGTTTACTGTAGTCAAGGTTCCTAATAGAGGCGCACACGTGCACAAGCTTCTCCCTTTCATATTCTATCCTATTTTTTAGTTTTTTAATTTTATCGTATTTTAAATATATCAGGTATGGAGAGCAATCGTGTAGTCTAGTTTAGAGGTGTCTCAATGCATATATGACGATATCATAAATATTTCTATAATTGGAACAGTTTTGGTTACAGACTCTCTTACTACTGTTCACTCATTGTTAGGTCCATAAATATCTGGACAATGATTCAAAGTTGGCAATTTTTTAATCCACAATGCGATTGAAGGGCAGACTTTCATCTTTAATTCAAGGGGTTTAACAAAAATATTGAATTAATTGTTAGCACTAACTGTGATCTTTCAGGCAAAAACGTCAAGTGGGATTGTAGGATTGTGGAAATATGTGAAGGTTAAGAAATTACACCACATCTAGCCAAGTCAAGAACGCTCTGAAGGAGGTAGGTGTGTCATTGTATGCAGCCAAGAGATACCTCCCAGAATAAAATACAGAGAGTTTATAATAAGGTTCAGATCACTGGTTACAATCAAGAAGAAGAAGACCAGATTAGACTTTGCCAGAAAATATCTTTAAAAAAAGATAAGCTTTACTTGAGAAAGTACAGAGAAGAAGAGACAAAGCTCATGATCCAGAGCATAGCGCATCACCTTCAAAGACAATATTATGGCAAGGACATGTTTGGCTGCCACTGGAACCGGGTCACTAGTGTTTATGATGATGCTACTGCTGATGGAAGTAGCAGGATGAAGTATACAGCTCTGCCCTCTCTGCTCAGATTCAGCCTGAGAAACGCTGCAGAAATGATCAGGCAGCCCTTCACAGTGCAAATGGATAATGACCCAAAACACACTGCAAAAGCAACCCAAGAGTTTCTCAAGACAACGAAATGGGAAAGTCTTCAGTGGCGTAGTCAGTCAGTCAGCTTTTAAGTTATTAAATACAGAACTGAATGCAGAGGAACTGACAAACAAGCAGCAGCTGAAGGAGGCTGCAGTAAAGGCCTGGCAGAGCATCTTAAAAGCAATCCTTATATTTAAAATTATATTAGTTCATCCAATTAATTTTGAGCCTTTGAAAACGGGCGACTATGTATAAAAACTGCTGTAATTCCTAAACAGTTAATGCAATACGTTTGTTAAACCCCTTGAACTGAAGCTGAAAGTCTGCACTTCAGTCTTGACTGTTTGCTTTAAAACCCACTGCAGTGGCGCACGGAGTCAAAAACGGGAAATAAGTATCCAAAAAAAAAAGACTGGTACATTGTGAGTTTTTTTATTCTGCCAAACAGACAACACACAATAAACAAAGTTATTGATAAAGTTGACTGATTATTGATGTGGTGCTGTGATGATATTTAGGATTTCATGCATTTTTTTTCAACCACAATAGTCACAAAGGGAAAAATTTGAGACCGTGACAGCTGTACTCCAGCCCTACCCATGCCTGTCCTATAGCAGATTATAAAAGTCCTACTGGCTCAACATTTATAAAATGTTTTACATTTTATAAATGTTTCTCGTTCAGCTGGCTTTTCTTTGCACAAAATAGAAAATTTCTAACTTGTATGTGTTTATTCTTTTGAGCCTCTTATCTTTCCCAAGGCCTAGCCACAAAGTGCTAGTTCATTAGCTTCGGTGTAAAGTGAATATTAGAAAACATTCAGTGACTTTCAAAATGCCATCAGTGACACTGGCAATGAAACAAGCCCCTGTATGGTTTCTTGCTATTGCCTTCCCTGTTTTAAAGATCCTCCCGAGATGTATCAGCGATATCCCATCCTTAAATGCAAACATGCCAGTAATGGGCCTATCACGGGTGGACCGTGAAGCTTGACCTGACAAGAGCACTACAGTAGGCTGCGTGTCATGTCCTGCCGCATCAGGATGTTGTCACCTGTTCCCCCAAACCTCAGCCCTCACTTATAGCCGCTGACAGCCACCATGTTTCACCAAGTGTTGACACAGTGAATGCCACCGACACTTATCTCCACTTGCCTTTGTCCTGTCCTAGTCCAGAGTGTCAAGGCCAGTTCCAGGGCGCTTAACGTCAGATATATGACTGACTGCTTTCATTGGAGTGAGAAGCAAAAGGACAAAAAGGTGGAGGTACAGGTAGTGAGAGAAAATAAGATTGCAGAAAAAAGGAAGGCACGCTCCAAGCCCTCCTGGTGGGTTTCGCTTGCAGCAGCAATACTAAGGGGCTCAGCTCAGGCCCGAGTTATGCCTCCCACTGACACTCCAATCAGACCAGAGCCACTGTGAGGCAACTTGTGAAAGGTTGTGCCCCTCAGTTCCTTTTTAAAGCTCATGCTATATATTTTTAACTCCAACTGCACCTACCATCCGAACGGAAAACATTTGATTTATTCATTCATTAGGCAGTTTTTTTTTTCCCGCAGTGAAACATTTATTTGCTGTTTGTGTAATACGTGCTGAGAGTGTATGAGTGTCACTGTGTAGTAGTTGCTGCATGACACCACGTCGTATTAAAATAAATGTGACAAAAGTGTACATACATTAGTTTTTTTTTCCCCCCCGCTGAGTTCATTCTTCATTTCACATCAGCTTTCATCTACACTGCCATCAATCACGTTTTTCGCTCATCTCCAAAACACAAGTTTGTTTTTGTCTTTCTGTAATATTTTGAGCTCGTTGTGCATGGAGTTCATATTGCAAATATACCAGCCTGTGCATTAATGAATAAATCTCTGTTTCTTTTCCGCCACAGCTCTGTGCTAAATTTTGATTCTAAGAATATGTGTGTTGATGTAATGATGTGTTTGCCCCCGGAGAAGCGGTGAATCAGGAAGCAGCTTTTTATTTTGAGGTAGCCACTTAGTCACCTGCTTCACTAGATTAGGCCATTAACCGTGACCAAGTAAACTCCGACCTGATTGGTTAAGAAGACTTAGTCACTGGCCCAGATGTATCTGTAAAGGATTATTATTTCTCACTGTAAACCAAAATCCAATTGGGATCTGACAACAGATGAGTGAGAGCTGTATATCACATCTATGTGACACCTCCCACATCAGATCAACTCAATGAATAGATTAGAACAAGTGGAGCTCGAATGTTTTGTATCGCTCTCCCAAAGGGATTTAACTGTTGTCATGGAGACACGATGTGAATCAACAAAAGAGGTGACTGATAACATTGACATGACTAATCTCTTTTTTTTTTCTTATTTCTGCCCCCTGTTCCTTCTTGCTCTCTGCCATTCTCTTTGTATCTGTGGCCCATTTGTTTTGAATAGCTTTTGTAGGATATCGTTTGCTGCTCCGAACCCCTCCTCCTCTTCCTCCTCCTCCTCCTCCCTTCTCTGACTGTACTTTTCATGCCTTCTCACCCCATGCATCCCCTCCTCCTCTTGTCTAAGATAAGTGTGTGTACAGAGAAGTGTCAGCTATAAATCACATTTCACTGTGTAGCCTTCTCAGATACCAGCAAGATAAAGGAATCCATAAATAAGGTCACATCATATATAGTACAACTTATTGCTTTGCTTTAAAATGTAACAGGGCCATGAATAACCAAGGGAATAATGTAAAAAAAGAAACAGGCTAAGTTCTCTTGTAGAGGGTTAGAAAAAAAAAAGGTGTCTGTACAAAATGCATTTAAGTAGTTGTCTTCTGTGTTGAGCATGCTAATGTGTTGGGGTGCATAACGATGAGGAGCGCCTGCAGATCGATGCAGATTAGCCTGTTCAGGATGTGGTCTGCGATTAGCTGTTCTTGAGGATTTTGAATTTTGGCTCTCAGTCACCATAGCAACCAGAATACAATACCATCCTTTTAAATCCGAGCCCATTGCTTTTTTCTTTCCTTTTTTTCCCTCCTGCTCTCTTCATAATATCCTTTCCTTTTCTATCTGTATTCCTTTCCTTTCTGTCTCCCTTCCTTCCTTCCTTCCTTACAGTCTCTGTGTTTTTCTCTCTCCCTCTCTGTTCCTATGTCATCCACACTTTTTGCCCTCCTGCTCCTTCTCATTCTCACCATTCTCAGGGCTTAGGGGGGGGACAAAAAGAAAGGCAGGGAGTTGGACAGAGACGGGGAGAAGGCGGGAGAGAATCAGGGAGAGAGACAGGGGCGAGTCTGTGAGTGAAAGTGATACAAAGCGAGGGAGGGGGAAGGCAAGAAGCTGCACTGAATGCAGGGGGGAGCATGAGTGAAAATGAGAGTTTCTTGTCTTGTCTCCCAGCTCTAGCTAGCCAGTCAGTAATTCAGTCTATTCCTCAGACAGAGGCTTTTTTCATCCCTCTACCTCTGGATGTGCTTTATCTGGCTGGAGTGTCGCTCCAGCTGGGTATCAAAAACTGCTCCAGGAATAAAATAAACAGCATTTTGCCAAAAGTGAAGCAGAAATTTTAACTGCCTGCAATCCCAAGCAGGACTGTGCAAATAAATTGTTGCGGGATGATAGGCCTGTGCAAAAAGGAGGCGCGAGGTAGCATTGTGTAATTAGCCAGTGTGTTTTCCCTATCACTGTCAGGCCAGATTAGCCTTCTCTCTGCTTAGGAGATGTGTCAGAGTACCTCTCTCTTTATTCTCCCTAATGGCTTCCTGCATGTCTATATTAGGAAGTGGATCTGCCTCCTGGGAGGCAATGCAAAACCAAATACAAGCCTAATAGTTTGGTTTATATGAAGTAAATGACTCACCACGTTTTTAGATGAGATAGCTGATTGCTATAATACAGCTGAACTGCAAACAGAGCGTGGACAGTCATTTGTTTCTTGTACAGCTGATATGAAAAGAATAATGCTTCCAGTTCCATTAGTAGGCCTGAAGACTGAATGAATACAGCTGGTATCTGGGAGGTGATCGTCAGCTTGTCTGTTTGTGACCACTATGTGCTATAACTTCTTTATCTGAATCTGCGCTGACCCTTGATCAGAGAGGATGGACGGCTTTGTGAATATGTTAATGATGGCCGCTCTTGCAGACATACGAGACACTGGGGCCAAGCCCGTGATGGTCTACATCCATGGAGGGTCCTACATGGAGGGGACAGGCAACATGATCGATGGGAGTGTGCTGGCCAGCTACGGAAATGTCATCGTTATCACTCTCAACTACCGCGTTGGAGTCCTCGGTAAGCATCCTTTCCTCTCTCTGTTTTTTTTTTTTGGTTATTATTTTTCCTTCACCTTATTCTTCAAGGACATTTT
>VOQK01027217.1:0-11352 GCA_015052645.1 Benitochromis conjunctus
AATTGGAACAAGTCCAGTTGAAAGCTGACTGATTTTGTTATGCCTACATTAGGAATTTAGTGAAGTTTGAATTCAATTCAATCTTTTAATGTCCACAAATAAAGCCTTCATTCTTTGTTAAGCATCTCTTCTTTGCAAACCCTTCCAAGCAATTTTGTTTAAAAAATGCCAAAATAAACCAAAACCAATTAGTTTTGCCTTCATTATGTCTATCGCTCACTAATGTTGTTTCTCCTTTTTCTCTTCTTGTTTACAGATCACACTGATCATTCCAAAGGTTTATCCATTTGAGTCTTTCAAAACTAAAGCTGAAGAAAAACTGTGTCACCTCAAACTCCTATCCAACAAAATATGACATAACATGGGTCACCTGCTAATCACCATGAAGCGGAGACTGGTATCGTGAAGGCTTCACCCCTTTTACCGCACCCAACCCAGACCCATCTCCTCTTTGGAAACCCTTACCAGCAGCTTTTGTTGCTTTCCTTCACCTGTAAACACACCTTTTTTTTCCCCATTTCCCTCTACATTCTCCTGATTATAGTGTCATTCTTTTCTCATTGATTTATATTGGAATAATGCAGGGTGCTTCTATCACCTCCGCCCTCCTTCTTATTCTTCCCTCCCTCCTATTTTTCTCTTATTTCCCAAACACGGCTAATGGGGACTGCTGGCTAATTGAGGGGGACAAAGGCTATGTGTGGCTAGCTATATGTAGCCAGAATCAGCCTCCATATGAGACTATCCCCCAGCACATCAACAACACAGTTCATGACTTGAGATTGAATGAGAACAAGCTGAAAGCCGTGCTCTTCAGTTCCATGTATCGATTTACCAATCTGACTGACCTCAACCTCACCAAGAATGAAATCAACTACATTGAGGATGGAGCCTTTGCAGGACAGGCCAATCTACAGGTAACAAGAAGACGGGTGTTAAAATGCATACAATGCATTAGATCAGGGGTGTCGAACTCCAGTCCTCGAGGGCCGGTAACTTTTACATGTGTCCCTGCTGCAACACACCTGAATAAAATTTGTAGGTCATTACCAAGACTTGACTGCATGCCAAGGTGGCGACCACTAACACTACTCAAGTAAATTTAAATAAAAGTGTAGGTTTTAAAAAAAGAAAAGAAAGTACTTATTGCACCATGTTCATTCACTCTTGAGCTGCTGTAACATGAATCAAATGGCTGAATTGCCACCTCAGCATGCAGGAAAGTTCTATAGAGTCTTGCTAAAGACCTACTAAATGTTATTCAGGTGTGCTGCAGTAGGGACACATGTAAAAGTTTCAGAACACTGGCCCTCGAGGACTGGAGTTCGACACCTGTGCATTAGATCTTAATTTGACCTTAACATTTTCAAATTGACCAGTGCATGCATAGGATTTAGATTTTATTCATTGTTTTTGTACCTTATTTAAGCACACTATATTTAGTACTGTAATTTTTAAGGATTTTAAGGAATTTTTTTCAACTACAAATTATACTGTTACAGTATTTATTAGGCAAGTGACCTCATGTTTTGATACCCAAAATTGAGCACTGGTCTTCTTTCTTATTCAAGAACATTATTCAACAGCTGAAACTATTTTTTCTGTTTAGGAAAGCAAGTAAATAACTATAATTTCATATATTAGCCCAAAAAAATAATAATGTGCTTTACTGTTTCTTCTGCATTTTTGTATTTTTGTAACAGTAAATCTGAAAATTCCAGGTAAACAGCTATAATTGTATTTTAGCAAAAAAAAAAACAACAGTTACTTTGGGACCACAATATAAAAATATATTTAAAAAAATGCTCTTCCTTTCTTTTTCTCAGGTTCTTCAGTTGGGTTACAACAAACTGACAAACTTAACTGAGGGTATGTTGAGAGGGCTGGGCCGTATGCAGTGCCTGTTCCTGCAGCACAATCTGATTGAGGTTGTTGCCAGCAATGCATTCTGGGAGTGCCCGAGCCTGAGCAGCATTGACCTGTCATCCAACAAACTTGCCCGCATTGACCCATCCACTTTCACAGTTCTCAGTCGTCTTATGGTGTGTGAACTGGCAGCAAATCCATTCCATTGTGGCTGTGATCTTTATAGTTTTCTAACCTGGTTGGAGTTCTTCAACAATGTCTCACACACCTATGACCGCCTCCTATGCGAGACACCGCGGGAGATGTTTGGCTATCCTTTACTGAGTCCTATTGCGGCTGGACATTCTGGTCGGAATGCTAAAAACATTTTGTACCATCACTGCCGAGACGGTGTAATGATTCCAGGAATGACCTCTCTCCCGCCAGATTTGGATGGTCCTTCTGGGATCGGACCAGAGATGTTTGGTGGTATAGGACCATACCACCAGCCCACAACCTCTTCCTCGTCTACTGAAGACAGCTTTAGTCCCAGCATAAAGCTCCATCATGTCTCTTTGTCATCAGCATCTCTCCTTGTGAAGATTCCAAAGCCTTTCAGCAAAATGTATATTCTAACACAATACAACAACACATTTGTGTCTGACGTCATGAATTTGAAGAACAAGAAGGAGATGATCACCCTAAACAAACTAAAACCACGCAGTAATTACACCTTCTGTGTGGTATCCATCCGCAACTCTCAACGTTACAACCACACCTGCCTCCAGTTTTCCACTCGGGGCCAAAGTCAAGATGATATGCTCCCCACACCTTCCACCACTACTCACTATATAATGACTATTGTGGGCTGCCTTTTTGGCATGCTAATCATTTTAGGCCTTGTCTACTATTGTCTTCGTAAAAAACGGATGCATGATGAGAAGAGGAAGTCCATCTGCGTTAAGAAAACTATACTGGAAATGCGCTATGGACCAGAGGTGGCAGCAGCAGTAGCAAATGATCCATCAGCAGTCCACAAACTCCAGGAACAGTCCAGAGAACATCACCAGTATCAGCATCACCACGGAGGGAAACTTCCCATGTCTACATCCTCAAGCTCGGGAATGCTCCACTCAGCCAACACCACTTCCTCTAGACTTTCTTCTATCCCACAAGTGGAAAAGATGGCCACTGCCTTTTCGGAGGCCATGGCTACAAACAAAGGAAACTATATGGATATCAGAACTGGAGGGGCAGGGATGGAGCGGATGGGAGATGGTGTGCATGGTGTGATGAGGGGAGGCGACTTGAGGGACGATGATGGAACAGATATTGGCGATGACTCGGATGATGATGGACATGGTTCTGCATCTGAGATCTCAACTATTGCCATGGAGGTGGACAAGGTTAATCAGATCATTAACAATTGCATTGACGCACTGAAACTGGATGCAGCTGCAGTTGCTGCTTCAGGGGCCTCTACAAACCCTACTTCCTCCAATCCCACCTCTCCACCTCCCACCAGCACATCCTCCCTAACACGTGGCCTAATCCCACTCTCTCAAGGGGTGACAGAGACATGCCAGGTCATCGCTCCCAACAAAGTACCCCCTCCACCTCCACTCCCTGCCTTGAATGCCCCTCTCTCTGAGCGCCCTGGAATCAGTGGTGGGGGATTTGTTGTCACTCCCCCCTACAGGCCCCCTCCTCCAGCCAACGCTGTACGTCCCATTCAGCGGCAAATGAGTGCAGATGCAGCTGTCGTCATTGTAAATTCTGTCAAGAAACAGTGCAGTACCACATCTTGTGGCTCCATGGGTCGAGACAGGGAGCGCGGAGGAGCCAGGGTGTACAGCCTGGACGTTCCTGAGCCAAGGAGCCCAGATGCCTGTAATCAACAGCAACAGCAGTACCCAGACCGGGCCAGTCCTGTGGGCTGTGGGGAGCCCCTGGAGAGACTCCCTTTAGTGGGAGGTGGGAGCTGTGGTGGAGGGAGTGGTGGTGGTTGCGACAGTGGTGGTGTTGGTGCCCAACATCAGGACAACCAAAAATCCCACCATTACCATCAGCAACAACAGATACAACATCAACAGCAGCAGCAACAGCAGTTGGAGGTGCAGCAGGACTACCACTGCTCGGAGCACCGCCACTCTGTCCCCGCTCTCTACTATGAAGGGTCCCACCAGGGTTCCCCAGCCCAAAGAGTTTCATTCTTAAAGCCCCTGACACGGTCCCGCAGGGACGCAGCTTCTTACTCCCAGCTTTCGCCTGCCCGCCATCATTCCAGTTACTCAGGCTACTCCTCCAGCCCCGAGTACTGCTCAGAGAGCTCACTGCGGATCTGGGAGCGTTTTCGTCCCTACAGGAAAGGCCCACGTGATGAGTCCTGTTATGTGACCGCTGGAAATGCCCTTCGAAAAAAGGTGCAGTTTGCTAAAGGCGAGGACCTGCATGACATTCTTGATTACTGGAAGGGTGTGTCAGCGCAGCAAAAGCTGTGACTGGGGGCCAGAGTTAAGCACTGGAGGATAAAGAGTCCAGATACTGCTTTTACTGATGCACCCCTGGGCCAGAGAAATCAGTTTTACTTCATAGGGAGAAAAATGTAGGACAAAATTTTGCCTTTAGGTTTTTTTTTTTTCTCCTTTTGGCATGCTAGGTGTATAAATATTGCGCTAAGAGCAAGGACTGCGAAACTGTGCCTGGGATCTGAGTCATTACAGTCTTTTTTTTTTACACATCATTGTAGCAACTTCTATGGATCGTTCTCATTTGGTGTTTGTGGGTTTCATTTATAGTACAGGGAGCAAATGCCAGCTGTGTAATTTAGTACTCTATTTGAGTGATCACATTTTGTGATGCAATAGACCATCTTTATCAGTGCCATGTTTTCATCTGTGGGTAGTCAAAGAGTAAATGCTGATACCCTTTATTTTCTGCTTAGTGTGACCCAAGACGTTTTGTGTTTTTTTTTTTTTTTACTGGGTGCTGCATAAGTTTTTAGTATTCCACCTGGGTTTGTTTAGGCATTCTAAGTAATGGTGAATCTGAAGGGTGTGATCTGTGCTGTGGTACAACTGACAACCTGCAGATTAGTGAACAGACATGTCAAATTCAGGCTCTGCCTTTATTCTCTTAGATCCTTCTTGAGGCAGAGGTATTTGCATTTCAAAAAGCATCTGGCACACTAAAAAAAGGAATAATTGTAAAGAAATGAACATATGAAGATAACATATAGTCAAGTGGGTTCTAGGAAAATCATAGGAGAAAGATAGACTGGGACATTAGCCGGAAACAGTACCGTGGATGCATCTAAAGCAGGGTGGGGGAACACCAGGCCTCAAGGGCCGGTGTCCAGCAGGTTTTAGATGTGTCCTTGATCCAACACAGCTGATTTAAATGGCTAAATGACCTCCTCAACATGTCTTGAAGTTCTCCAGAGGCCTGGTAGTGAACTAATCATTTGATTCAGTTGTGTTGACCAAGGGTGATATTGAAAACATGCAGGACACCGGCTCTTGAGGCCTGGAGTTCCCCACCCCTGATCTAAAGTGTTAAACACATCCATCCAAGTAACAATCATGCATGGTTTAATGAGTAAAGAACGTGTTCCCTTAAATATCCTCACTGACCTAAATGGTACTTCGCAGAGCAATGATCTGAATTATGGTCTTAGTCTGAAGCAATACAGAGGACACATTAACATTCCTTTAAATACAACTTACCTGACGGTGTAGGATGGGACGTACAATAAGGGAACTTAACTATGTAACACATAGATTGATTAAAGCGATAATCATATGGGTCACAAGAGGTGTGAACCATATATGGCAAAGGCCAAAAAAAGAAATGAAGGGTTCAAAAAAGGTTACAAATCATTTTCCGCTGCCACAGTGAATGTAAGTAGATTACAAGCAGGCAGGTTATGGGGAAATCTATTTTCATCATTTAGTGTTAGCACGACCGTACATTCCAAATCCTTTCTCTCACATTAAAACTGAATGAGGCAGAGAGGGAAAGGACACTACTAATTACTGCCAATGTGTCTGTTCTTTTCTGGGAATTAATGTTACTATTGTATATAACTGATATAAAAAAAAACACAAAAACAAACAAAAAATCTTGTTACAGGCATGTCTGCTTGCACTCTATGCCTCATGATTGTGTGTGTGTGGCTGTGTGGTACACAGTGGTCATTGTAAGCAGGTGTTGGCATGCCTTGTTCGATTATACTGTATATTCCCCAACTAATTAAAATGAATATTCGTCAATATTTCGCCCCGTGGCTGGTTGTCTGAGTCTGAACTAGATTATTAACGGCATGTATAAGTGTAGAGATGTCAAACATGTCCAGTGTATCTTTCTCCCCTTCTTGCTAACTCAGCCATCCCATAATCTCTAATCATAAACAGGATTATCTGGCCTTTTCTTACTGAAATAACCTGCTTGTAATAATGACACCCTTGTCTCGTGGGACACAAAAAGGCATCCTGCTTACCTTAAGTGCTGTGTAACAGTTAAATTTTCACATGATCAGCTAACATACACAATCAGAGACATACTACCCTAAAAATGTGAAAACGAAATCAGCGGTTACCGCTCCATATCTTTGTTCACGGCTACCTTCAGTAGGTTTTATTGACAAGTTTACTGTCAGGTATATATATTTTCTTTCTTCTTATGCTCACTTGTATATTGCAAGCAGTGTTCGCTTGGTCCGCCTCCCACCACCTTCCCTGCTCCCACAGGTTGAATGAGGTACACAGTAGGTGTGATGTGAGCAGGGTACCGAACACGACCTGCTCTGCTTTATTAAATGAGGTTTGTTGCAGGCAGAACGTGGGGGAGGGGTGCACCGTGTACCAACACTGCTTTTCTACTTTAGTTTTTTCGTTTGTGATGTTGATTTTTAGCACAGGATTGATTCTATTAAATAATTGCAGGTTGAACGGGAATGATATGCAAAACATAATGTATTTCCACACTGATCTTTGTATTTCCTTCTTCCTCTCTTTTCTTCTTGTTTATCAAGATGTTTGGATAGAGTCAGGGTCAGAGGTCATAATCGTTGGATCAGTGCATAGCTGTGTGTGTCGGGGTCCGCTGTAATCTTTTAGCAACAGTGTATCGGGGGATGCACCACCTCATCGGCCTTGTTTTTACAATTAAGCACCGTGTGATGAACATTAATACAGTCCTGGAAATCTTTTCTGCTTTATTCTAAGTAACATGTTACTGTGACTGACTTAGTTTTACCAGTTTGATTACCTGTATGTACTAAGAGTATCTAATCCTACAGAAGGAACTTGGTGCATTCTTCATCTGCCATAATAAGTTTACAGAAGTGGACAGCAAGGTTAAGCATAGCAACATATGTTAAGGAATATCAGGAGGGTTATCATTTCAGTTGTCATTTGTGTTAATCAACCTGACAAAATAACATTTGACATTGCTGTTCAGTGAAGAGGACCACTGTAGTCCACATATTAACTTGTATTTGGTGATAGGGCTATGTGCTGGGTTTTCCCTGCCTATCCACATGAATTTATGAAAAGCTGGTGGCAGCAAGACCAGCGAACACAACAGAACAGTACAGACATCAATGGTAGAAAGTCTGTGAGATTGCAAAGCGGCTTGCAAGCAAGCTGAATAGCTTGCCCAATATGGCAAAACCCATACGATTTGCATTTGGATGTGTAAAAAGGCCTCAGCTGAGCATTTAGCTTATGTGGCTTGGCACTGAAAACTGTATACACGTGTTGATTTAATTACTGTTGTCACTGACTTTTTCCCCCTGTACATTTTCTGTTTTAGTTAACACATATAATACAGCAGTGATTTTCAGGAGATACATTTTCTGTTGTCAAGTGCTCTTCTGCTCAATTTTGAAACATTTGCTTAGATCCCAGTTTTCACTGCACTTGAGAGAAGTGCCAACATTTCTAATGATTTCTGAGTAGTTTCAGTAAACCTCAAATGAGTGTCATTATTATAGTTGAGCAGAGGTTTCCCATCACAGTTAATTTTAAGTTGTTGCCAAAATACAAACTACATTTTTACAAAATTGAAATTAAAACGCATAATTAAAACTCACATTTAAATTTGACACGTGAGACAGTCGAATTTGGAAGCAGCTTTCAGAAACACACACACACACAAAAAAACAGCCACAGATAATAACGAGCAGGTTTGTGAACAGAAGAAGGTGAGCAACCGTTTTTGCCCTCTCAAATAAACGACTGTCGTTTATTTTTGTTTGAAAATCACCAGATGGCGTTTTAAACTTATTAGATACAGATCCTTAACAAATTGATTAGACCACCTGTCATAAAAACGAGAAGACAAATATTTTAGAAATCTTGTCAAAATTTGTTTAAAGCTAAAAAAAATATATTGGCCTTTATTTTGCAAATGATAAATGTCCAAATTTGAGCCAGCACGCTGGACTTTGATATCAGATATTGATCAGGCGTAACATTCAACCACTAAAACTATTTTTTCATTTTCAGGAAAGTAAAGCAACTCTAATTTGGTGTCCCAATAAAAACAACAATGTGCTTTTCTGTTGTTTTTTTTTGTAAAACAGTACATTTGAAAATTCATGGATAAGAACAATGTTAGAATTACAAAATGCTAAAATTCAATTATATTTTAACATTAGAATATAATTTAAATTGAAGAGCTTCCGCATACTGGTGGATTAACCATTACAGAAACATAAAAAATGATTTTAGTTGTTAGGATTACTGTTAACTTAGGACAACTGTGGCATAATCCCTACATTGAGTGGTAGTCTGGCAAATTCAATCCATATAATCCATAGGATTTCAATGAATAATAATGCAATAGAGACTAAACATTTAGTCAAAGAATCCATTAGGCTATCCATTCAAAATTGAGACGAAACTTAAAAAAATACCCTCTTGTTTTTACCTCCTATGAGTTTCTCCAGATGTCAGCTATTGATTTTTAATATTTTTTAAAACATTAGCAGTGAGATTTTACTCTTTTTTTTGTTGTTGTGTCTCAGAGTAAAAGAAAAAAAAACATGAAGCAAAAATATCTTCCTTCTCTTCCCATGTCCTCACTGAAACCCTGGAGGGTGACTCACTTTGAGATGGATGGTTGTTTCTGTAGTACCATCGATGTTGTTTGTCTCAAAGCAACCGGCAAGCCAGACGTGAGAAAACCATGCAATGTACCATTAATGTTTGAACCTTTTCTTAGAGTCTGGCTTTTATGATTTACTCTCCCTGTGTCTGCATGTTGCCTGTTAAGTCAGGCTTGAATTAGGTTCAGTTCTGATGTCTTAAGTGAAAAAAATAAGGGTTAGTTGGTTCATTTCTATTCAATAATCAATAGTGATGACAATAATAATGAATCAATAATTTTGTTAGACAATTGCATAAAACTGAATTTTATACCCAGACAATTAATCCTTGATGCACTCTGTCTATTGGTTGTTATAATGGGCAATCATCATCATTCATACATCCCTACTGTAAAATAATATAGCAGGTATCTATATGCATAAGCTATAACAATCAATACCTAATCACTCCATTGAATGATAGATATCATGTAAGATACATTTTAAAGCAGTCGCTCCCTTCTCTTTCTTCTACTTTTACCTTCCCTTTCCAGAAAACACGAGTCTGGATGACTCACAGTGTGATAAAACTTAAATGAGCATTTTCTTGAAAGGCAGGTAATAGACAAGGATAAGGCAGTAGGCTGGATTAGAGCTGAAGACAGGAGCACATGTCCAGATATAAAAATGTGTGGAAACATGGCTACAGGAAAAGTAAAAGTGCTTTTAACAAACAATAGCTCATGCATAACAGAGGGATTTTATGGGAACACTTATTACTAAATATTCCAAATTGATGGCAGCTAAGAGCAGCTCTCAGTTTTCAAACACATCAAGGATTACCAGTTCATTGTAAGGCAGGCAACAGGCAGGCATCTGCATTGACAAATCCTTTCTTTTGGTATCCTCAGACCTTTTGTCCAATAGTCTATTAAGTCAGTTTCTCAGTTGTCAAATTTGATAAATGGAAAACTACCCTGTGTCTTCTCATGATAGCCACAGAAGGGCTTCTGAATGCATGCCATTTGTGTGTGTGTGTGTGTGTTAGCCTAATGTGAAGTGGTATTTTCCTAAACGGTGAAAAGAATTCAACAAAGACAAATGAAACGTGGCTTCGTGTGACTAATTTCTTGCTCACTCTTCACACAACACTGACAGACTGAGAACTGCCAGCCCTTCCTTTCCATCTGCCAAGCTCTCTGGAAAATCTAACTGTACAAATCTGTAAGCTGAAAGCATTCAGTGACAACTACTATCGTTCACCTGAATGTACAAGTTAGCCCTATATAATGTGGTTTCTGAGCAGAAGAGCATTTGAAAATCCTATTTCTATCAGTAAGCCCAAATGGGCTGATTGGACCCAGTTTCCAAAGAGGGACAAAGGACTAATAGAATCTGTGAAATATCTGTGAATTTTGTACACTAGATAAAAGAAAAAACATAGTAAGGTTAAAAATGCTTCTATGGATGTTTTTTTTATAACTCAGCCTGATCTATTGATATGTCTATGTGTATCTATTTTCAGTTCAGTTGTGTTCTTTTTTCTTTTTAGTTTCTTTTTGTTTGTTTCTTTTTCTTTTTCTTGGTGGGGGGGGGAGATTTTGGGGACAAAGAGACTGACTTTTAGTACTTGCGATGATTTATGTTATAAAGGTTTAAGAACAGAGAAAACTTAACATAGTGTACTACATAAAAGAAAAAGTTGTTATATTTGCATGATTCCCTGTATTTTTTGAGAGACAAAATATATTGTTGTGTACAATGAGTGGACGTACATCAAAAACAAAAACTGTAGGGGCTCAAATATTGTCAAGTACCTTTGATTTGAACATCTAAGTTTTAGCCTTTTTCTTTTCTTTTTCTTTTTTTTAAATGGTGATGTTATACTTACATTTTTGATTCTTGCCTACTGGTTTTCATTTGGGTGGTTGTATTATAAAGTGTACTGACAGTTACCTCTGCAGATATGCTAATCTTTAGCAACAGGTGTAAAAAAAAAAAGAGGGTAAATATATAATAAGCTGCTGGTTGTTTACATCCATCTGCTCTCTATTCTTCTTCTTTATTCTCCATGCAGAGCTATCTTTTAAGCTTGAGAGTTACCTGATCATACTCTGTCTGTCAGCCATGGCAAAAAAAAAAAAAAAGATCTTTCCTTTTTTTTCTTCTTTTTAGTAGTGACGCAAGCACACGCACACTGTGGATAGTCTTAACCTAATCTCAATCATTCAGTTAGCATTCACTGGCAAATTAATGCAGCCTCAGCAGCTTCTCCCTCAGCCTCAGCCCACTTGCTGTTAGGCAAATGAATGATTTTCATTCCTCCTGCTCTGGTCTGAGAGCCTGCTGGCTTTCTATCCAACTAGTTTATTAAATTCACCCTGCATCCGGCCAACTGTAAATCAGCCGTTTATCAT
>VOQK01027218.1:9529-24971 GCA_015052645.1 Benitochromis conjunctus
GAATAAAAAAAAACTGAAAAAAAAAAAAAAAAAAGGAAAATATAAATGAATAAATTGTTGGAGTACAATTTTAAAAAAAAAGCTTGCCAAAAGGCAAATTTATGAAAATGATTATGTGATATAAAACAAGAAGAGACAGACTGAAGGAAGGTAGGCATTCCAAACACAATTACAGCACTTAATCGCAATGTAACAGCTGAGCAGAACATTACAGATTAATGATATAACAATGTGTCTGTGCAGCTTTGTCCGCCCATTTCTCCACTATTGTCAGCCCTTTGAATCAAAGACTGTGCACTTTTGATCATTAATAATAAACAGCAACCACTAAGTGCTGGTGAGAAATCATGGTTGTAAAAGAATGAGAGGGAATAAATGCCCATTACCAGAAAACATTCAAGAGATTTTTAAATGACAGATCTCTCTGCGTTCCCTGCTCGGTGGGAGAACACTGCAATGCTGCAGCACTTTTTATCCTTCCTGCTCCTCACGGTAGCACACAGCGCACGAATGTGCTATATTCAACTATGGTGTATTTACATATAAATGAGCTGCAACAGGTTATAAATATAGAAATCATGTTTTAGCTGAATGGAACGCTAATCTTATTTGTATTGTCCATTATAATATTGTCTAAGTAGTATGGTAAAGCAATTCTCCTCAAGTCTAACCTTCGCCGTAGCTGTAGTGTCATAACACAGACACTAAGCATGCACCATTTCCCCAAGGGGGTTTAAAATAAATGGAGAAATTAAGCAACAATACATTTACAAACAGTTCCAATTATGCAGTGAGGTTTTTTGGGCGTCACACGACAAAAGGAACAAATAAGTGTTTTTCATTGGTTATGATTTTATTTGTTTCTTCTTTTTTTTTTTACTGCCTCAGTTCATTTGCTGTGTTTCTTCTAAAGGAACACAACAAACATAGACCAGAATCGCAAAAGATGACCTACTGAGTAAATTGGTTTACATCCAGCCTCGCAGCAGTTTGTGGTATGTAATGGAAAAGCCTGCCATTTGACTGCAGCATTTTGTGGTGGAATCACTCGTAAGAGGGAAAAAATGTAGTATTATACAAATACATTTCAATAAATACTACATAATAACGTTTGATAACTATACAATAAAGCACAGCTACTGTCACTCCATGTTAATGCCTGATGCCCTATTATTGTATGATGGCAGATTTAACAGTTGGTTACATTGCCTTAGTCCATCTTCAGAGAATATGCTGTATTTCTGCAGATAACTGTGATTTGGGCTTAAATGTGAGTGAGAATAATGAAACTTTAAGCTAGCTTCTAAAGCAATTCAGTGCCTTGTGGAGTCAGCAATGATTCCCACAAGGAACTGAAACAGTGATCTCATTAGCTAAGGCTCCAATACAAGTCTGTTAAGAGTAGAGATGCTGGATTTAAGAGAGCAAGTGGACTTGCAATGTGCCTGTAAGTGGCCTCACGGTTATAATGGTGCAAATTAACAATTCACGCTCAGCTAATAGTTACACTGGTTATTTAGTTTTCACACCTGCTGACTTTGTAAATTTATTAACATAAATACATTCTGTTTCCATTTAATGAACACTTTTTAATTACTGTAACTGCTGTTTATGTTAACAGTACACCTAATTATACATTCATCTCCCAAGACTCTTTTTCTAATGTGGAAAAAAACTGTCTTCGTGTCCTATTACAAAACATACTCTGCCCATCCAGTTCAGTAATTTTGTATTGTTTGTCCATTTTCTGCTTAGGTCGTAGCAAAAAAAAGGAAAACTGCTCGAATAAGGAGTTGTACCCACTGGAGGAGACAGAGACATGTCCTTGTGATGAGTTTTTGTCCCAGCCCTATGGGAACTGGTCTGCTTGCATACTCCCCGATCCTTCGGTCTTGGGATCATCACAGGGCTGGATGAGCCATCGAGAGGTGAAGGAGTGTGGCCAAGGTCTGCGCTACAAGGCTGTTGCCTGCATTAACCAGCAGGGGAACCTGGTTAGCCCTGCACTCTGTACAGACTCGGGTAGGACTAATTGAGATATGTCTACAAATTACACGTTTTAGCTAAAAATAATGATTATCATTCATAAACATATAACATCGTACTAGATACATACAACATAGATTATGTCTCTAATTTATTTTACTATATATAATAATTTGTTGATAAAATTTGATGAGAGTATAAGCAAGTCTTTGTCCTATATGGTCATTTCCTTGTGTTGTGTAAGCCTTGCTGTGTAAGTCTAGCTAAAACCCAAAAGCAGAGAACAACATATTTTTTAACACACTGTGAAAAGCTGGCACAGCATAGGAATTAAATACTCATTAGTCAGTTTATTAGCCCTTGGTCTCACGGTGAGTAAGTCCAGGGTCTGGGGTAACTCTCGCCAGTAGCATGACTGTCTGACATAATTAATGTGATCTGCACTGCAGCTGCAGACCAAGTCTGAATCATCCCTGCCCATTCGGTTTGCCAATTTTCAATTCCAGGCTACATTGTGGAGGTTTGCCACATCCCTTGCCCCATAGACTGCAAGCTCAGTGACTGGTCAGCTTGGTCCCCCTGCAGTGCATCGTGTGGCAGCGGGTTAAAGATCAGGTCCAAGTGGCTGAGAGAGAAAGCTTTCAATGGAGGACGACCATGTCCCAAACTGGATTTAAAGAACCAGGTAAGGCTAGCACCAGTGCATTCATATGTAGTATATAGAATCAAATACAAGAGGCAAAAGCAAATATTTAAAGGTAACGGTGTTTGTTATGAATCTGTCCTCAAAGTGGAATTTGTAGTCACTTTTGACTCTTGTTGCTTGGTCTTTATAAATATTTATTAATAACACTTACAAACATTCAACTTTTACAATAAAAATTTCACAAGGATACACAGTGAAACCACACAGAAATGAACTCATCAGTTTTTTTGTTGCTTATTTTAGTTCCATTTATTCAGACTCGGTCATTTTCAGGGATAATACAATTTTCAATTCAGTTTTATTTATGTAGCTCCAAATCATAACAACCGTGATCTCAAGACACTTTATAAGGAAAAAACACTACAATAATAGAGAAAAACCCCAACAATCAAACGACCCCCTTTGAGCAAGCACATGGCAACAGTGGGAAGGAAAAACTATTTTTTAACAGGAAGGCACTTCAGACACAGCCAGGCTCAGGGAGGAGCAGTCATTTACCACAACTGGTCGGGGGTGATGGGAACAAGAAAGGAGAAAAGACGCACTGTGGAAGAGAGCCAGGGATTAATAATAACAAATAATGGAAGTCACGTGTACTTCTGCAGTACATGTAACACAGAAATATGCTAAATGTGGAAACAAATCCTGGCTTAGTGCTAATAGTGTTCTCCTTCCTGTACGCAGGCACACACTGTCTTATACAGGAAACATTTGTACGGCGCATGCTGCAGTTTCCATGTGAAAACTTGACACATCTCATTTAGGCTTTTAGGATACTTTTGATGAATTCTGCTCACATTTCAATGACAAGGTTTATTACCCTTTGGGCAGAGGGACTCCAGGGTGATCAGTTCATTGTCTGGTGTTTTGAGTCGCCAAATCAATGGCCTTGCAAGACATGCCCTTTCCTTGACATAAAAATGGAAGAAAATTAAGTAACAAAAAAAAAGAGAGAACAGAGCGGGGGGAAGTGGACAGATGGGAGCTTTTGATATTCCATAGTCAGGTTTTTTTTGCACAGCCCTGAATATTTTGTGACAGCACATCTCTCGTGGGGTCACGGTTTAAAGAGGGGAAGTGTTTTATGAATGCTGCCTCTATGCTTGAATGGGCTTGAAAGGACACTTTAGTTTGTAGAGGTCAGTATGGAGATGAGGCATGGCTGTGTGAAAAATATTCTAATGTGTTCTAGTGGAGATTTGTGTACAGATGGTTAAGTGCCCACTAACAAGGTCTATATGGCCCCTGTTGTAATGCCCTGTAATAACCCTCAACACTTAAATTGGAGCTCACTGTTGCCCATGTCCTCATGGATTTATCCAGATTGTGGAGTGGGGCTCATTGTTAACATTGCTAAATTGGCCATTTAAAGTGAAGTACATCTGTCCAAAGTGTGGGTGGAGAGATACTCTAACCTTTGTGCTAGTTCTGTAGGCATAGAGCTGTGAGGGTGCTTCCTCCTGTTATGTCAAATGAGGAAACTTCTAAATGGTCTCAACAAGATGTCAAAGAAAGATTTATCCTCTGGTTTATACTTGCTTTATCCTAAAGTAGCTATCCCTCCATTGCTCTCTATTTTTACATTTGTAAAAATGTAGATAATGACTGTTAGTGGTATTTCACGACAACAAATACTCTCATTCTTAATTGGTGTCTCTTCTTTCACAAACACTTGCTCTCCTGTCGCTCACTCTGAACTGTGAACCGCTATAGCCAGAGTCTAGCCTCACACCTACCAGCAGATGTTTCCCCTTGAGCCCCAGCCAGAAGTGATTGGCTCGACAGTTATAAAATTTACAGCATGCCACAAATCATCTTCTTGTCACATGTTTGAGTGAGCGCAAAAGATAGGGGGAGAGATAGAGATAGGAAGAGCCAGAGCGAGAAGGAGAAAGAGAGAGAGAGAGAGAGAGCCACCATGGAAATAATGAGCAATAATGGCCACAATGTCAAAAAGGCTGTGCAGGAGCTGCTCTGTAAAGTAAACTCAAAAGTGTGCTGTTAATGAGGAAGTTCATATGTATGTATATATTTTCTTTTTTTTTGTACTGATAAATGAATGACCGTGAACAAGTTAATCATGATGAATAATGCATGCATCAGTCTCACTGAAAACAGTCCCCAAGCTGTTGTGTACAAGTGGGAAATGAGTAAGTAAAGAATTAACTTCATGTTGAAGAATATTAAAGACTCTGTACTGTTGTTTGCACTTTGATAAACGGCTCCCCTGATCAGCAGTTGTTCAATCACAGCTAGCCAATGTTTTTGACTTTCTCCATGTGCTAAGGCAGTATGGATGTAGCTGTAACACTGACTGTATATAAATGATAGCAAAACTATGTTTAGATTAATTAGAGAGATCACAATGTAAACATAAACATGGACACATATCTATCTTTCTATCATTAGTATGTAGGTAGCATCCAAGGTCAAGGTGAGTATTTCTTCAGTTACAGGTTGCCAAAAAAAGTGACTATATACATTTAAAACTCATTAACTGAAATAATAAATGTAAGGTAGTCCTCGTCCTGCTCATTTCCATAACAGCACAATGGGACACATTCCATCTCCCAAACTGACCCACCCACCTTAAAGTGAGTTAGGGTGGGTCATTTCCTGGGACAGTCCCGGTGGATAAGACCAAGGTCACTCCTGTCAGCTAGCAGCTATCAACAGGATATTGAGTCTACAATTCACCACTGAACAAAAGATCTTCTAAAAGAAAACTGGAAAGACCTTGTCTGGTCTAATGAGTCTTAATTTTGGCTGCAACATTTGAATGGTAAAACATGGATCCACCTTATCAACGAATCAATGGTTCAGACTGCTGCTGGTGGTGTAACGATTTGGGGAATATTTTCTTGGCAAACCGTAGGCCATGGATCATGTCATTGTGTTCACTGTATTCAATTGACCTCAATAGTCACCAGATGTCAATCCAATAGAGAACCTCTGGGATGTTTTGGAGAGTCACATCAGGAATGTACAACCAGCAAATCTGTAGCAGCTGCACGATGCTGTGAATATTCACCAAAATTCCACTACCTTGACTCTATGCCACAAAGGAATCCAACCAAATATCATGTTTTCTTGACGTACATATCTAAAATCTTTTGCAAACAGTATTGTTTTAAACCATAGCTAACCTTAATTTTTATAACAGTTATCATGAACCGGTGTTTTAGAAATGACTGCAAACAAATAAAAAATTGTTTTGACATAGTGAACATAGTTTCTATAACTTTTAGTCAATATGGTATTATATATATATATATGAACTATAATAAACTATTCCAAATATTTCAGTCTTTTTCCTTCAAATACACCATGTGTATGCCACCTCTCTCAGAGAATGTGGATTTATAAATACCAAACTGACAGTATTTTTTTAAACATTGCATCAGGAAACACGTGACTGCTGTCAAGGGTGCCTGGCCATATACTGAAGTGAAGACACCACTGGCAATACATGGCTGTCTCTCTCATTTTCTCTAAATAAGTTCCAACTTGAAGCCTCAACATATTGTCAGCGATGAAAATAGGAGAAATAAAAGGGACAGCGAGTTTTAAATTAGGAGAGATTTTAAAGTTGCATACATAAGTTTATTGGTTTATTTTCATTAATAATGATATGGGTTCCCCAGCATAAGTGTCTCATATATATACTTATTTTTAATTGTGGACTACAGGTGCACAGTGGTGTGAAAAAGTGTTTGCCACCTTCCTGATGTCTTATTTCTTTGTATGTTTGTCATAATTAAATGTTTCAGATCATCAAACAAATTTAAATATTAGTCAAAGATAACACAGGGAAACACAAAATGCTGTTTCTAAATGAAGGTGTTTATTATTAAGGGGAATGAAAATCCTGACCTGTGTGGCCCTGTGTGAAAAAGTGAGTGCCCCCACCTTGTTAAATCATGAATTAACTATGATTGACCACATTTTTACAAAGCTGACATCAGTTTTACTGCCTCACCAAGGCCTGATTACTACCAGACCTGCTGATTCAAGAAATCAGTTAAATAGAACCTGTCTGAAAAACTGAAGCAGAGAGAGATCTCAAAAAGCAACACAACCACGATCCGAAGAAACAGCTGAGAAACAAAGTCACTGACATCTATCTGTCTGGAAAGGGTTATAAAACCATTTCTAAGGCATTGGGACTAGTGTGAATAATGCTGAGAGCCATTATCCACACATGGAGAAACCTGGAAAAGTGATGAACTTTCCCAGGAGTGGCCAGCCTACTAAAATTACTCCAAAAGTGCATCAACGACTGATTTAGAAGGTCACAGAAGAACCCAGAACAACATCCAAAGAACTGCAGGCCTCACTTGTCTCAGTTTAGGTCAGTGTTCACAACTCACAACCATAAGAAAGCGACTGGGCAAAAATGGCCTGCATGGCAGAGTTTCAAGATGAAAACCACTGCTGAGCAAAAGGAACATAAAGGCTTGTCTCAGTTTTGCCAGAACACATCATGATGATCCCCAAGAATTTGGGGAAAATACTCTGTGGACTGACAAAGCAAAAGTTGAAGGTGTGCGACTTGCTGTGGTAAATGGAACCATGAGTTCTGCTGTCTACCAAAACATCCTGAAGAAGAATGTCCGGCCATCTGTTTGTGACCTCAAGCTGAAGCGCGCTTGGGTTCTGCAGCAGGACCAAAACACACCAGTAAGTTCACGTCTGAATGGCTTAAGAAAAACAAAATGAAGTTTTTGGAGTGACCTAGCCTGAATCCGGTCGAGAACCTTCAAATATGGCTGAATTACAACAATTCTGCAAAGATGAGTGGGACAAATTCCTCCACAACGCTGTAAAAGACTCATTGAGAATTATCGCAAACGCTTGACTGCACTTGTTGCTGCTAAGAGTGGCCCAACAAGTTATTAGGTTTAGGGGGCAATCACTTTTTCACTCACGGCCATTAATATGCAAACTGTCACAACCATTGATCAGCAACTGCTGATCAAGCCCATTGATCTGTGACAATTGATCAATGGCCAGGGAGCACCATTCACAGAAAGTTGGGGAATGGCTGCAATCACAGCATTGTAAGATGGAGAAAGATGAACCCTTAGGTCCCCTTCTCAATTCATAGATGGTCTTTCCCTTTTCACGTAAATGGCCTCCTTGACTCCCCGCTCAAACCAGCGTTCCTCCCTGTCCAGGATGAGTACATCCTCCTTGTTGAAAGAGTGGCCACTGGCCTCTAGGTGTAAATAGGCTGGGCGCTTAGCAATTCGAAACAACAACATTGCAGATGTGGAAGCAGAGCAACTGCAGATGAAAGTTTTGGCCTGTCTCCGCAATGCAGTTTCTGTGGCTGTGATCAGTTCCACTAGTAGGATTTTTCTCTGTGTCACAGCAACCCTTTTGCAAGCATGTTTTTCTCTGCTTGGGTGAGTTGTCTGTCAGACAAATTTTACCCGAATGTCCACATCCTCAGTGCGGCATCCTTCTCTCGTCTGGCCGCTTAGAACACTGTCCATATTTTGCTGGTGTTTCCAGCACACAACAAGTAGGTCAAGCTTCCTTTGTTGCCTGGTCTTAGACTTTTCATGCTGTGCTAGACGAGCCTTCTTAGTGAAGTCAAACACCTTTTGAAGAGTATTCTCATCTGGAAGCATTTTAAGTCTCTGTCTGATCCGTTCCTCTTTTGATTTTAGCACATCGATGGTAAAAAAAAAAAAAAAAAAATGTTGTCTCACCCATTCATTGAGCAGCTGACTCTGTGCTTTCTGGAGGGTTTTTGTTGCTCAGATGCCCTTAACTGAAGATCTTGTCAGTGGTGCTAGTTTCACTCATTGCACAAAAGTACTGCGTATAAAGTTGGGGAAACCTGCATTCAACTGAGACTGAAGAGGTTACTTGGATGAGTGACGAAACGTTTTTCCCACTGAAAACTGAAAACCAAATGAACAGAATCAACCTTTTGGGATCTTTTTCTAATATTTAAATTAAAACATTTAAGTGTGACAAACAAACAAAAAAAATAAGAAATCAGGAAGGGGACAAACACTTTTTCACACCACTGTAAATCCCCGATTCTTAAACATAATCATAAATTCACCCAAAACCATTTCTCATGAAATGATGAACCCCTTCCCATTGATGTAAGAGTACCACTATTTGTAGCATGGTGCTAAACACGATGCCCTGAGAGAGAGCCACTGAGAGCTCACAGATGTCAAAGCTGAGCTCTCAGGGAAACACAAATTGGCTCTATAATTACTAGAGATATCTGAATTTCATCAAAACTCCCACAAGTGTTTACCACCAAATGCTGAGATATCAAGTACTATATTCACTTTCCATATAACACAAAAAATGTCAGTCACATAGTCGTGTCTTAGTTCTGTTAAGGCCTTGGGATCTACACTTTCTGCATAATGTGCGCTAAGCGGTTTGTCTATGTGTGCTGTTTTAAGATTTGTTTGATGAACAACAAGATGCAAAATTAATAAAATTGCCTCCTCTACTGTGCACCTTGTGGACTTCGAAATAGAACAACAAAAATCCTCATGCTGTGAAATATGTTACATTAAATTAGAAAGTTGAACAGTTTTAATGACTTGATTGTTGATGTCTGCATTTTTTTCATTTCTCAAAGGAAGATGCTACATCCCTGCAGTCTATAAGAATGAATAATTACACAAACAATGTTGTTTTTGTAGTGAATTAGAAAGAGTTCAGGAGCGGTCAGTGGTTCGATCGTGGGCTTATTCTGTCACCAGTCTGCACCGATGCATCAATCTGCGTGGGTGACTGTGTCTATTAGAGAGAAAGCCTTGTATGTATGCAATAGGTGCTGTATGAATGTCAGTGTGAAGGATAGGGGAATATGGCTTGTTGTGTAAATCACTACATCAAACATCAATACATCAAACATCACAGTTGTTTAAAAGTCCCAAAATAAATTCCTTTAATTATTTTTTTAAAAACCAAGCCACCTTTTTACAGGGTGAGACAGAATTCTGATTTACATTTGAATATACACAAGTATATGTAAATGATATGTAGATGTAAATGATTAAGTATTGTACGACACCAGCTTCAAAACAGTTAATTAGGCTTTATATTCCCTTTTGCCTTAAGGGCATCTATACACACTTTAAGGTTGAAGTTTTCCTTTTTTCTACTTTGGTGGCGATTTGGTATCATTGCAAGTCCTGTAAATGATTTTACCCAGCATACCCTATATGTTACAATAATCAACAGTTATTTCCCAGACTCTCTGTTTTGTTTTGACAGAAGCAAAGAAAGTATGTTGTGCTTTCTTGGCCATTGCTTGATCTCTTGGCTCTGTTCAAGCGGGTGTTTATGTATTTGTCAGTAAGCTATGGGGCCTGCTGATCCTACTGAGTAAAAGTGTCTTGCTTTAGAGAAAAGAAAATGAAAATGGTGAGACACGGTTTTAAATAGGCCTTCATTTACTGACAATTTGTTCTTTATCTCAACCACACATTTACTGATGAGAAACGTCATGGTGTCTGCTGGTATTGCTGCCAAGCTAAACTCTAATGGTGCTGCTGTTTATGATACCCAAGCTCACTCTCTTTTTCAGTAACACATGTAAATGTTTGATGCTTTTGGTTAAAACAGGATTAGATTTCTACTAGTCTTGTCAGCACTTGTTTTTGATATTTATCTAGTCCTCTTGGCTTAGCTTTGCCCTATAAATCAAGCATTTCTTTAATACATTTGGTGTGATTCGCTTCAAGTGTTTTCGTTTATCAGATTTTCTCTACAGATTTTAAATCCATATTTTGGGAGCACGATTAACTCTGTTGACTTAGTTAATGATTAAAAGATGTGTCTGTTGTTCATGCATTATACAATTAGACCTAAACGAAGGTCTCATTAAAGTTGTCTTTATCAATTAAGTCTGCATATGTATTCACTTAACTATTGAATCTGACAGTCACATGCTTATGAAGTGTGATTAGTTAATCCTGACAACTTAAAAAAAAAAAAAAAGTTGTCAGGATTAACTAATCACACTTCATAAGCATGTGACTGTTATTAATGTCTCTATGCCAAAACTGAATTTATAAACAAGTTTTTAAAAAGCCGGACTAAAGCCAGACTAAATAAAAATGCTCTTCAACCTATGCATCAAATCTAACATTCTTTCCAATACACATCATTGTCGAAGCTAGCTAAATATGTTGATAAAGTGTCCTATTTCTTTGCTTTTAGAAACTATTGGGTCAATTTGGCTGTTTTTTGAGTCATTATCGATTTACATTGCAAAGAACCTTCATTTCATCTGATCTGAATGAATAGCCATATACACATAAGAAATCATCCTGCTACTTCGATGCAGTCACATTATCAAGAATACTACTGGTCCAGTTCCATTAGCGGACACACATTCTCATACTACAACACTGTCTCCACTATGTTTGACAGATGATGGAATATATTTCAGCTCATAAGGTGTTTGTCACGCCCGAGGCCACACAAGACTGGTGGACTGGCAGAACTCACGCAGAAACGTGGGACTGCGTAGTAGCAAAGCTTTATTCACAAAGTGAAATAATAAAGCAAGAGATCCACACCATGAGCTAAGAACTAAAAAAGGACCGTCAGAAAAAAAAACAAGAACTTCAGAACTATGAACTGAAAACTTAGCTACTTCTGGTCCATGATTTTAAACAAGAATCCACAACTACCACAAGAAACACTTCTTTCACAAGAGCATGTGCAATCATTAAGGGCTTTGGGCCAGAGGCTGGGGAGGCGGGCACGAGCACCAGGAAATATAGTCAGGAGTCTCAGCGCACTGCAAGGAAAAGAAAAGTGTATAAATGACAGAATCCCAGAGGTCCAGTAAGAGAAAAGCAAGGCAGAGCGTTCACAAGCTTACAGTCTTTACAGGCGGAGGACTGACGAGAGGGGGAGGTCGAGGGGTCCGGGTGAGGTGCCAGAGTGCGAAAACCTTGGAATGCAGAGGTGGTGGTCGGGGGGCAGGCAGGTGAGTGGAAAACAAAGCGCCAGCAATAACCTGAGCCACCATGGGCACACCAGCAACGAGATGATTGTGAGAAGTGTCTGAGGTAACGTGTGGCAGCAAACTGGAGGCTGTGAGGACCAAAACACAAGGTCAAAACAAGCGCGATGACTCCGCCCAGGCGTGGAGACAGCAAAAAAAGATGCATATTGCAGCACTCACATGGACCATGACAGCGTTCCTTTCCTATTCCCATCATTCTGGTACAAGTTCATCTTGGTTTTATCTGTCCAAAGAGTTTTCAAAGATTTTTTTGTTTTTCCAGGACTTTTCGATGTTTTCTGGGGTTCCAGAAAATTTCTAAAAGAGCCTGGCTTCCTATTTGTTAGTGTAAAGAGTGGTCTACATTGTAGACTTTTATAATAATATGACTACTTCCTCTAGTGTTCTTCACTTGGCTAAGAAATAATACATTTTAGTATTCCATGGTTTTTTTGGTCCTTTTGATGTTGCTAGGCTAGCCAGTGCATTCCCTGTTTTTAAGAATGCACCAGAATATTGATTTGCCCACACCTAAACCTGCTCATTTCAGTTCATTGCCCAGTTACTTCTGAGGCATTTGAAAATGAGGGCCTATGTATAAAGGTGGCTGTAATTCTTAAAATTCCACTGCGGTGGTGTACAGAGGCAAAATTAAATATTTACATAGTATATTATATATTAAATATTTCTTAGTCCAAATTCTTATGGACCTAATTGTAGGATTCTGCCCTAAGAATAAAACAACAGGTGGTCTTAAGCTATGGATATATACACATGTAGTTGAATACAATAATATAGTTAATTTTTTTAAAATGTTACATTTATGTATTTAATTTATTCATTCATATTATTTTGTATTTATTATTTGATCAATTATATTTAAAAAATTATTATTATTATTATTATTATTATTATTATTATTATTATTATTATTATTATTATTATTAATAATAATAATAATAATAATAATAATAATAATAATATATTACTATTATTCGTGTTATTATTTGACAATTCTTACAGTTATGGAGTAACCAAAAGAAAAATGCAAGCTTCTTAACGTGAGGCGGTTGTTGCATACTGATGTGTGAAGGGAGCAGAACCCACGGGGCTGACTACACTGACAGACGGTTGCTTTCATATATCCCAGAGATGAGAGAGCCACATCATGTTCACATGACGTTGGGAATGCACAACTCTGCGAGCAGTGTTGGATATACATCTTCCACAAGCAGCCAAAACTTGCCCATAATGCCTTTAGCCATTTTAGCTGGGTTTGTCAGCTCAGATTCACTCATCTCAGAATGTCACTTTTTTTTTTTTCCTGAAAAATTCTCAAGCCAGAAAGCCTTTCATGTTACTGTGACAGCCAGCAGCTGTGAGTCATCATGTCATTTGCTTCAGGATAACCGCATAACGAAAAATGTTTTTAATATGACGAAGAGGAAATGTTATATAACTTGTCGAATATATTTTTTGTTTTATTTTACAAAATAAGTCTGTCTTCATTTGCGCATCAAATAAGGTTGCACAACAAATATAACGAGCAAAATGGTTTACATAGCATTTAAGATGCAGTGGTGCAATTTACTGAGCAGAATGCAAATTGAAGCCAAAAGCAAATATTTAATTATTTTTGTGCAGACTGTGTGCATGTGCTCATCTGGTGCATGGACCTTTGAATAGAAAGGCTATACCTGTTTTTGACTTTTCTTGATTTCTGCATACTGTTTGATGTATATGTTACCAGTCTGTACTGTTGTGATAAGTACCATGAATCAACATTGATATGATAAATCATGCAGCAGCTTTGGCCTGCACTCAAGACACACAAGTGGGCACAGGCCTAGAGTAAGGGGTGCAGTGGTGACAGACAATATATCAGGCATTATGTGCAATATCTTGCACGTATTGTGCGGGACTTTAACTGCTTTTGAGAGCTCTTGGTATGCCAGATTGTATGACCTACCGTAACAGAGGCACCCCTGTCTTGTTGTTTCGAAACTCTTCAATAATGACTGTTCACAGTGGAGCAAAAATAAAACCCGAAGTACACAATTATTGCGACATTATTCCGTAATATAAGCTGCTTTGCTTACCTTATTCAAGTGCAAATTTGAGATTTGGCAAGTACAGCATCGGCTATGCTTACCATAAAGGCACTCGATTGTTCGTACTTTCAGGCATTTTACTTCTCGGGCTCTGTGAAAACATTGATAGCTGCTGCTTTGATGTTACTAGCTGTTCTCCTTTGTCGTAAATGTTCTTAGGGACTCTCCTCAGCTCCGTGACAGGTGTTATGTCATAGTTATGATTGTGTCATGCTGGTAATTTCCATACCTCTTCAAATAACGTGATAAAAGTGTTTATATTATTGTGGCATATACTATGTGCATCTATCCTTGCCGGTATGATGGTGTTAACTCATCTTCATCTTAGCACTGCATAAGGTTTATTTAGAATATTATTAGAATTTATTTTTACACAGCGATTCTGTTGCACTAAAGATTTAATATAGACAATGAATTGAAAATAGAACATGCTTGAGTTGAGCATTTCCAGAAAGCCATTGTCTTTTTTTTTAATCTATGTATGATGAACTGAGACACACTGCATGATCACATTGCAGTGACCTGTCAATCGCAAATTATTCTGGCCTAAAGCATACTCTGCTGCACTGTCCTTTTGATTACAGTTGACAAAATGATGTCCTGTATTGAATAAAATTTCAAATTAGTGGTTGAGATCATAAACAAATCAAGAATGTTTTTAAAAGGTTAAAGAGAACATAGAGGGAACCAAAGTTTCCCGTGAATTACTACACAGTGGGACTTCTGAAGGAGCCTCTAAAACCCAGATCCATGTTTATATACAGTGTATGGGTGCACCCCATTCTGTTGGAATCATTAGTGTATGCAGATAATTTTCCTCAGTCAAGTATCTTTCCTCCATCTACACACTTCCCCTCTGTTGAAAATCAAACACAGCCCATAGCAACTCAAGGGAATGGATGGATCCCAAATTGCAGGATTAATGTTAGATGTCTTGCGCTTACCTGGCTGCAGCCAGATGCTGAACTCATCATTGGCTTTGTAATGGAGACCAGGGGGTTCCATTACCCTTATTTGTATATTTATTAATGGGATTGGTATTTAAAACTATATAATAAAGAAAAACACACATTTTTGGTTAGATTCTTTATTAGGTTATTGGAGTTTATAGTTAAGTGGCAGCTGGTGAAAGGTGATGAGACAGGGGGACTGGCCATCCTACCTGTGTCAGGAAAAGAACCTGCGTTAGAGCTGTTCACATATAATCAATTGTCTGTAACCTAAATTCTTGGTAAATGTAAAAAGAGAAGTGGTAACAGTACTCACCTTTCCTGGTTGCTTCTTTTGAAGGATGTGGAGCAAAGGAGTAAAAGCAGCCCAATCATCTGCTTATAAACTTTTGGAGCGAAACAATGTGCCAGGCGAGAGGAGTGTGATTAAGGTGTTTTAATGTATATACAAGGGATTGAAGTGTATTTGTTATTGAGTTATTTATAGAATTAGGTAGAATGCTGAATATGTATATCATGCATTAGATTGTGGTGGGATGTTTCTTATGGGGAGAATTATGTTTTCATCTGGTTTACTGACCCCCAGACCTGGTCTATTCCAGATGCTCACCTGAATCAGTGCAGTATAAAAGGAAGCCATTTGCTTTTGGGGGGTGATTTTTCTTTGATGTGTGTTAGTGTGACA
>VOQK01027220.1:9016-25570 GCA_015052645.1 Benitochromis conjunctus
ACACACACACACACACACACACACACACACTCCTATGTGACTCTTCTAAAAGAGAGATGGAGATTAAGAGAGCAAAGGAAAGAATGATACACTAGAATGGGCAAATGGAGAAAGGCTTTCAAGGGGAAATGAGCAATACTAGTAGAAAGGAAGGAATTTGTGAGAAAAATTGCTCTTCAATCATTGCTGGGTATTATTCTTAGGCTCCGGGGCTTGATTTGAAGCAAATGGCCCATTACCTTAAGGAACTCTGTGCAACCTTACTACTGACACCTGCACCCAGGTGATCAGTATAGCTCAAGTTCATGCGTAGCTTGTACTTTTGTCAGTCAACACTGTCCTGTGGTAAAATGTTGTTCTGTTGTATGTACTGTATTTCTTGTATCTTGAACAGAAACCAGGAGACCGGTATAAATACTTGGTATCAACCTAAAGATATCAAAGCTAAATTGCAGATAGCTGGCTAACCACCTCCATGTTGAAAATTAGAAAGAAAACAATAATTTGCATAAAGCAAATATTACTCATAGATATTTGTGCCATTGATTTAGTAAAATACGTACAATGTGTCACTTTGTAATCAAAAATCACTTTAGCTAGGCAAGCTAACCAACTAGCATTTTCATTCAGATTTGATTTCCCTGACAAGCAAGATGTGGCTGTAGCCATATTCAGACTTGCTAACATTAGCAGATAAAGTCATTTTAAAATGTCCATCTAAGTTATCAATTAGCAGACCCTGCTCCATGAGACAGTTTGCAGGTTTTCTGTGATTCTGAAAACCAAACATCCTCCAATGCCCTGCTGAAGTCCACCACAGTTTCCCCCTGACGATCAAATATCCACTTGGCCAGACAGTCCTACTTAAATACAACTGTGGCTAACTTTGGCTAATTTCAACTCATCTGCTAACATGGACAACCTGATACCAACAAACATTTACAGCTTTCTAGAGTTCATATAAAAAAGGTTGGCTTTTAGTGTGTTGGTAGGTGTATTTACCTTGGAGTTGCATTTATAAATTGGGTGCGTGATTGTCTCCACGAAGTGATGCCTCATGCAGCGGTCTGGGTCAGCATCTCCCAGGTGTGCGTGTCCATTATCGCTGGCCTTGTTGCTGCTGCTGCTGGCAGATTGGACCAAGCCCAGGAGGGGGCAGCACATTAGAACCAGCAGAAGACCAGAGGGGGAGCCCCCAGAGATGGAAGGTTTCATGATCGGGCCACCCTGAGGCTCTTGATCCTCACGGGATGTCTAACGTGTAACGTCGTTGCTTTTCTTCCTCCTCCTTACTGAGTATGTTCTGTCACAGGGCTGCACAAAAGGAGATTATCTTTGAGTCTGCTTTGTTCCTGTCAGCACACCGTACGTTCAAAATCAGCAAGCTTTAGGTAGTAGGAGGGTTTCTTGGGCAGGCTGCTCCATCCCCCGCTGCCTTAATCCATCAGGGTCTGGAAGCAGAAGACAAACATAACTGCATCAATGGAAACATGAAGAGATAAAGGCCAGAAAAAGCAGCAAAATTGTGTGTGGCCATTCTATGTTTTGTCCACAAGTCAAACTGTTCCAACTGCTACAATTCGTGTGTAGTGGAGGAAGCTATCTCCAGACATAGGGGTTTTTTGCCAGTTTTTGAGATTAATTATTTGAGTGTGTGCGTCTAAAGAAACTAGCCGTCTACTTTGTCTCCTTTATTCCACGCTCAACCCAGTACACCCACACACATCACACACATGTAGACACATAAGTCCTTGTGCTTTTATTACAGAAGAGAAACTTAAGCCATGCATAAACAGCCTGCAGCCAGGCCTTTTCCTCTCCCCAGGAATGACTTTTTCATTAAAATAATTCACTTTCCCAACAAGCCCTCTCATGACTGCAAGCCCTCTGCATATTTTCACATTTATTTAGGTAATTCTTTTTTCGACTTCATAGTTTTATAGTCCTTCTGACAATAGGGTTTGTGTAAAAGTGAGCCTGGTTCTGGCTGCGGCAGGTATGCTGAAAGGCAATGTGTTGTGAATTAAGTACCTGGTGGGGTGAGAGATGGAGAAAGGAGCAAAATAGCTGTGTTAAAGTTTATTAACTATTATTATCTATTTATCTATTTTCACCAGCTACCCATGAATTCATACTTTGTAATAATTCTAAATACTTTGACCTGAGTTGTGCTAAAGGTGTACTATGAAGTGGTTACACATGGAGTCGCAGGAGCTGTATTTATGCTTAGGTGGTTTTTCAAAACACAGGTACAATTAAAAGTCAGGTGTAAATCATGGCTTTGTAAATGTAGGTGCTCGTTAGTGTTGCTGTGGAAAAACATGTCTTTTACACATGCATTATTCAGTTGCTTTGGGATGAGAACAAAACATCAGCAGTCTGATGTTGCTTGAAAAATTGGTAGTTCAGATGAATACTCTGTTCCTTATTACTCAACTAAATGAATATGCATTTCATTTCAGGGACAACAATATAACTCCACTGATGTCATATGTCAATCAGTGGTATTATTCATTGTCACTGGTAGGTGCTTCAATCCTTGAAGTTGAGAAAAGTTTGATGTTTGAGCATAAAGGACTAGCATACTTCGAGCTGCTGGCCTTTATTTCCCTCACCGTGACTTGTGATTAAATTGTAAGCTGACTAAATTGCTCTCTATGGTCTGAGGTTGCCACGTTACTGATTGTTGATTCCTGTGTGGACACTTCTTGACATATGATGAGTACAAGTAGTTATTAAGTGGTAATGTCTACTTAAGAAGTTTGTGAGATGTAACCTATTTGGATAGTACTTTGAAATTATTGAAATTTTAAGTCAAGACGAACTTAGTAAGTTAAGATGCTGTGGTTTGAGTATGCGTGTGCGCAATGGTAGCAGTTGAATGTGGTGTAACTCTGCTTTTAGTTACATAACTAGACATGAAGTAGAGTTACATTACATTAGAAAATGTAGCTTTAATGCATTAGTGTTTTTGTGAGTGTGTGTTCAAACATCTGCTAATCACCCACCTGACCCTTCTATACATCCAGTTGCCTTTCTCATACAATATGCACAATTTTTGTTGCTTTAGCCTAGTCACAGTTCCACCCGATGTCATGGCAAAACGTGTAACAGACATGCTGGTCCACCATGTCCATTTCACGCTTTACCCCTCCAAAGAGTGAAATGAACACGCATGCAGAAGCTGCAGTACCATCAGGGGAGATAATATATTTAAAGCCAAGAAGTCGCTGACCAAGGATGGTATGAAGTACATTCCAGGGTCCTTAATCGCCAGAAACAATATGCAATAATTTGCAGCAAGCTGCTGGTACTGCTACTAAAATCATCAAACCTAAGGAAACATCTTCAGCCTGTAGAGAACTTCTATTTTATTACTTACAAGCAATGCTTTGTGAACATGACTAAATTACTTATAGTCTTCTGTTATAAATCTGTAGCTAGCAATTTGTGACCTAATCCATTTTAAAATAACTTTCCCAATAGGTCAGTTGCACTAAATGTGTTAAAATATGAACAGAGGAAGTAATTTCGCAAAACACGAATACATGAAATTCAGTTATTATTATGATCATTTTTCCCCTATAACGTCCCTTTTCAACACTGCACCATTTTGCACTGTCTTCTTCATCTGAACTAAAACCAAGCGGGTGAAACCTTTACCCCATCTCTCCATCTTCAGCTCCCCTTTAGTTCAACCCCAGTGTTTTTCTTTCTAAGGGGGAATCGTTTAACCTTAACATTCCTCTTGAGAGAAATAGAAGTATCATTTGGCCTGTTAAAATAAATATTCCCCGAGATGTTTCGTTGGCTTGTCGAACATGTGCTGCAGGGTTTACATTGCAGTCGGCTCATGCAACAGGCTGCTTTACACAGCCAGCGCCAATCAGTACTTCCAGCTTTGCCAGCCATACCATTACAACGAACACTGTTATCCCCGTCTCTGCTGCTGGTATCGCTATCAGCATCATTAGTGTGCATGTCTTAGAAGTTACGCAGTCATGCCATTGATAATCAAGCAAGCATGTAAAATCAATTCAAGTGAAATCAATTCTAAGTTCCCATATAAGACAGAGTGAAGGAGGAAAATAGAGGCATCAGCCAAAGTGGACATAAGATTGAAGCAGATGTTGGCTCGTTTTTACTAGATCTACATTATCTACATGTTTATGTGCACATATGTGAAGGTCCATATCAAGGTTATTATAGCTTACAAAAAGTAGACCAAAACTAGATGTGGAAAAAATATCTATTATAAAAGAATAAAAACTACACTTTTGAAAAAACTAAAACTAACTGGAATGATTTTGTGAACTTTGAAAACTAAAATATAATTGAAATATCGAGGAAATATCCTTTAGTGTCTGTTGGTTTGGTAAACCTTTAATTACAGCTTGCCTGATCACACTGATGGACATGTTTATTGAGACTCTGAATGTCCACAAGAGTCAACTGCTTTCAAAAAGTTCTGTTTTTATTGTAATAATTGTACAGATTTTCCTAAATCTTGCCTCTGACATTTCCCTTTTACTCTGTAACAGCTAAAAATAGACTTGATGCTAATTAAAAACAAAAGGTAAACATTTTATAAACTAATCTGAAACAATAAAATCCACCCTGGAAACTAACTGAAACTAATACAATATAAACTAATTAGAAAATACAAAATTCTGATAACGCTGATCCATATAGAGACCAGAATAGGCAGCAAATGAGACAAAAAATTTGCTGTCAAGCTCCTTCTGACCCGAGACTACCCTCACTTATGCCTCTGTGCACACCTTCTATGCCCTGTGGCCTCCAAATTCCCTTTCAGTGCAGTGCGCACTATAGAGTACACATGACAGCTTCATTACATCCCCAGAGACCCAGAACACAACCAATACTCAAGTGGTAAAACAGTTCTTAGGTTTTCTGCATATCAGACGAATTTGTGGTCAACAGGTTTATTTTCCAGTGAATGTGATCTAACTGCCCTATAAAATCAAAGCAATACAGGCTCATAAAAATTAACTAGACCTTTCTTCCAACCGCTATAATCAATATTTTTAAAACACTTGAAATGATGAATGTAATAGGAAAGCGTGTGCTCAAAGAAGCATAGAAACTTAGTGAACAGGTGGCAAACAAATGAGTGCATATAGCAGTTAAAAAGTCAGATAGCTTCCTAAAAGTTGTGGCGACAAAGAGTTAAGAGGACTTTAAACTACAGACCTACATTCAGCAGGGGCTGAGAGACATATCTACAATGAACTGGAATACTGCTTAATATCTACTGTATTCAAACACACAGATGTCTGGATAAAATGGCCATTATCAACTTCAATTATGATAATATAGTTTCAACTGACTAAACAATGAATTATTGACGATTCAATCAATTTTCTCGTTCAAATTTCCCATTAAAAGCACACATGCAGTCAATCTGTGAATATTCTGGCTCCTGTAGTTTTGGCGCTCAGTGACAGCTGGATGCTGCTTTAGCTGGACGACAGTCTGGTTTTGCATGAAAGAACAGAAAGCATATGTATGCGATTGCAGCATCTCCTAAACCCACTTTTTAGGGGAAATGTGTTAAATCAGTTCAGATCAAACATGACAATGTAACTGTATTTAGGTGTTTTCACAGGAAAAACATCTGCAGTGTTTCCTCATAAATCAAAATTTCCTCTTAGAACATATGTTTTTGTTAGACAACAGGCCCTGACCTTACCATGAAGCAAAACAATCAAAGATAATTACGGGAGTGAACCGCCTAGTAAATACCAGAACAAGCCAAGCAAACTTCATTTTACCCCAAATCTTATTATCTTGGTCTCCAGCCAGCTCTGTGCTCTCTGATTACTAATTAGTTGAGCTAGCCAGACATTTGCACCTTTTTATGTGCAGCGGGGAGATGACTTTCTATTGACTGTCGTCTGCTTGTTATGTATCCATCTGAGGCAGCTTCCTTCTAACATCATTGCTATGCAAGCAGGGAAGTCCCCTTACCGCAAGGTGACCACACATCATTATTACTGTCTCTTTTGGCAACTCAAGCTTAAACTCTGAAAGCTGGTCATATCAATACAGAGCTACGAATGGTAGCTGACTCAGATAATGGGGGCTTTCAGGATAATATATGGAGATTGTATCTGGCTGAGTGAGTTCATTACTGCACTGTGAATGTACAAACTGAGAACTTATTAATGTGTGAGATGCCAGGTACCTTATACTCTCACCTATCCTGCTCATATTTATAGAGATCTTAGAATTTAGAAAAACAAGCTGGATTGCCCCATCCACCCCATTCCCCCCAACCGATCCAAGTATAATGACCAGCAAACCCGAGACCGTTACGGTCCATATCTTTCCTGGATCTATTGTTTGGAATCAACCCCATCATCAAGTCCAACCAAGCTTGTCTTTCTGATATAATTACAAAAACAAATCCCCATAGCGTTCCACTTAAAACTGAACCTTTTCCTTTTTCCAAAACCAGTCCCTCCATTGTTCCTTTCCCATCACATCTTTCTCTTTAATCCCCAAGACCAAGCAGTTGCACCGGTACCGTCTGATGTCTGATAGAAATGATTATTTCTGGGAGGAGTGCTGGATTCAACCTCATTATGTCACCTTGGGTCCTTACTGCTTTCATTATAATGTGCTGCTATGTGAACAATACAACAAGTCATTAATTCTGAATTACCCATGAAATTTCACCTCAATTAAAGTAAACAACCTCCTTTGATGATTGTTGCAGAAAAATTGCTGCAAGACCAGGCCCAATCCCGTAACCTCCAGCAAAAAAACCACCTCATCCCTCATCCTCATCACATGGATAACTTCCATTTGGTGTATCACATACATCACTCGGATTGATTTTACTTGAACAAATCCAGGTTCTCAGTTGTGTTAACTGAAAGCCTGTGTCCTGATATCTGTGACGGGAATCCATGTTCAGAGCTTAGTAGAATAGGAACACTGCATGAGGTAACACTGCAGAAAGCAGCAGCTGGATTGCTGCTTCAGAGCGTTAGACTTGTACTGTTCTAGCAAAGAAGGAGAAAGTATGTTGTGTCTTACAGAAGCCAGGGACATGGGGGAGATATGCTGAATTAGCTATCACAATATTGCCAAGTCTAAGGCAAAAACAAGTAGTCCAGAGTAGCATTATTACAAGAGGAGAAGGATAGAGTGACAGTTGTGGGGTGTTTTTATGTAGCTATTCAGTTGAGACCATCACTACTACTACACTTCTGTACATTTTTGGTATATTTAAAAACAAAAGTTTAAATTAACTGTCATTCCACGACTCAATGGTAAAGTAAATTTTTCTTAATTAAGATGGTTACACGGGTAAGTTGAAAACACTGCTTAGAACTAACTCTTTAATGTGTACAGCTGACACATAAAAGGGGTCTTAAATATAAACTTAATGGCTACTTAGTTTATGCAATGCTAAAAGACTACCAACGTTAGCAGTTAGAAAATTACAATTATAAAAAGACTTAACGTGTATTGCTTACTTGGAAAGGTTGCCTGAAGAAAGCCTCTTTTGTCTCTGAAGAAAACATGGCACTGAAGCTTAGGTTTGCAAAGCTGTACCTGAATGAACCACAAGACGTCTGGAACAATGTTCTTTGGACAGATGAGACTAAAGTGGAGATGTTTGGCCGTAATGCACAGCACCACGTTTGGTGAAGCATATCAGCAAAAACATCACATACCAACTGCCAAGCATTGTGGTGGAGGGGTGATGGTTTGAGTTTGTTCTACAGCCACGTGACCCGGGCACCTTACAGTCATTGAGTAAACCATGAAGTATTCTAGAGTCAAATGTGAGGCTATCTATCGCACAGATGACCCAGACTGGTTTATGCAACAAGACAATGATCCCAAGCACAGCAGAAAATCAATAATAGAATGGCTGAAAAGGAAAAGAATCAAGCAATTTCCTATTCAAAATGCACACCTCAACCCAAATGAAATGTTGTGGTGGGACCTTAAGAGACTTGTATATAAACAAATGCACTCAAACCTCAATGAACTGAACCAACATTGAAAAGAAGAGTGTGCCAGAATTCAATGTGAGTCTGATAAAGCTATGTAGAAAAGAAATACTTGGAAGTTATTGCTGCTAAAGGTGGTTCTACGAGCTACTGAGTTCATTGGGTGTACTTAGAGTCATGTGAAGTAAGGAAGGCCCCTCTAAACCCTTTTATTGAAACATAACATTCTTTTTACAAATTCATTCACATCATTCATGTGGAGAAGTTCAAAGCTTGACGTCAGACCTGAGAGGACAGCTAGTTTCTAAGAAATTATTGTAAAATCATTTAGCAAAAAGCTAATATCTCTAACTTTAGATTCTGCGTGAAAATCCAGCTTCTTTGACCTATACCAGCTAAATGGCATTTATTCATTACCTTTATGTATCCTTCACCTATCTCACCCCAACCAGTTGCAGCAGATGGCCGCCCCTCCCTGGGCCTGGTTCTGCTGAAGTATTCTTCCTGTTAAAAGGAAGTTTTTCCTTCTCACTGTCGCCAAAGTGCTTGCTCATAGGGGGTTATATGATTGTTGGGTTGTTGTCTGTATGTATTATTATACGATCTACCTTACAACATAAAGCACCTTGAGGTGACTATTGTTGTGATTTGGTGCTGTATAAATAAAATTGAATTGAACCGAACCTATCGATAAGAATGCGTCCACTGCTTCGGGTCTTACTCAAACAAAGTGGAACTTCAGTAATTTGGCACAATAACCTCCAAATCTAAAACAATCTCCTTTCCTCTTTAACTGACCAAGATGAAATTCCCAGTACTCAGAAACTAATAAGAGTGCCAAAGCTGGAGGCCCAGAGGTAGACGAAATTATTACACAGCATGTATTACTTGCACTGTAACTCCAGGCCTATCTCTAGATCTGTGCTTATTGCTTATAAAAAGACATATCATCTGTAATAGAACAAATCAAATTAAACAAATTCCCCTTCATTTTTTATATAACTTTAACAGCACAGGCAAAGGGTGGGTAATTTAAAAAAGGGCCCCGTACCTGCAAAGAGATCCAAACTGGGTTAAATATATAATATGTCGGAATCCAAACCACATTACTACAAACACAACCCCTCCTTACACACCACAGTTTGTGTGGTCTGAAGGTTTTGGCTTCAGCTAGTTATGAGAAGATAATTCCAAGCTTAAGAAGTGCAGACACTGTGATGCCTCTCTTAGAGGCTACTGTGGGAAAGATGCCTCCCCACACTCACCTGGCATACAGAGACTGATCATGATGGGTCTGAACTGCAGGCAGGCCAGATCTGTGAAAGCTTCAGGTTTTCGACTACTTTTGGAATATCTGTGCTGAACAGTTTCCATTATTTTCTTTCCATTTCTAAAACCAAGCGATCGATCAGTTCACACAGACGGTGACAACAAGAACTGTTTTCCCTGTTTTCCACTGCTCTAAAATACACAAACACACACTGACATGATAGCCAAAAAAAATAAATCTGAGGTGTAAAAGAAGTCATAATGAAAACTTTTGTTCAAGAGGTACAAATGAAACAATTATGTTATCTCAAAATCTGTTATGAAAAGTGACACTGCGCGGACGCCCCAGTGTATGTGCCATATGTTGTCTAGAACAGAATTGCACTATACTTGTTACCATGCTTTCTTCTTAGCAGTGGGGTGCAAGTATAAATATCCCCTGCCCACCTTACTTATGGGTTTTCATCTTGCACACACAAATCCTCACGCATATGTACATAAGGGCTGTGTCATGTGGTATTCTCATGGGTGTTATTATGCTCCTGCTCTGGGGCTCTGAACATTGCTGGGATGTTGGTGTGTGATGGCACATGGGCTGGGTAGGGGAGCGGGATCTTCTGAGGGATTCTCTGCTTTATCACCTATGCCTGGCGGCAGCTGAGTACACAGTTGTTGTCCAGTGATGGGCCTGTCTGCAGTCCCCCCCCCCACACACACACACCCGCCCTGCTGAGAAAAACAGGTGTGTCACAGGACGATGGGGGAGATGGAGTGAGGCCGAGGTGACAGGTAGAGTGGGGGAAAAGGTTGTTTTATGATCTGTCATGAATAACTCCGTCTTGCCCTCTCTTCTACATTTACAGCTACATCATCATCCTCCTCTCTGATCTGCTCCTGCTCAGTATCATGCCCAGGGTTTACGTCATAATTTTCTATTCACCACCGCCACCACCACCACCTGCCCTCATCCCCAGCCTCACCCCCTCCATTGTTTCACCAGCTTTTAATAAACTAAAGGGCAGATTCCTGACTGCAGTGAAGTGAGGGAGGGGTGGGGGTGTACAGAACCATAGACCTGTCCAACCACACACACAGTTTGGCATGCAGAGTGCCAAGCTCTTCCACCGTCTACTGACGCCAGCTCTCAAAAGGCACACACAAACTTACTCTTCCTCTCTGTCTAACACACACACACACACACACGCACGCACACACACGCACGCACACGCACACACACCCTCTCTTACCCTCCCCACGTGCCACTCTCCTAAAAGCTAAGCTCCTCACTAAATATATCCCCCCCAAGTAAAGATAAGACAAACAGTGTGGATTTGAGAGCACTGTACAGCCAATGACAGGCGGCCGTGTGAGCTGGAGCTAATCTTGTGTTAGCTTTACAATTTAGGCTTCTCAGAAACAGTGGGAAATAAGAGGCACAGGGATTGGAGAATACACAGGGAAGGCATTTGTGTAAATATTCTCCAGTTTCTTTTTATTCTCATTTAACCAGAGTGTGGGAGCTGTTTGGTGACCGCTTTGATAAAAACAGAACCCCCTAATCTTCCTGAATCAACACACATGCACCTCAAATCCCAACTCCATCTCCTCTGCTGTTCTCTCCATCCGTATCAGAAAGTGGGGGGAAAGAAAAACTGTGGCGAGCTGTGGGCTCAGAAAGCTGCGCATGAAACTAGATCAATTCTCAATCCAGCTTCAAGCCTAAGGCGTTTTTGAAAAAGAGTGAGCGAAGGGAATCGTGGGCGCATTTGTTTTATCACTCTGGACCGGGTTTCTTCAGGCAGCAGATATCTGCCACATGCTCGTCTGGCTGGTTGGCGTTAAGGATCCCCTTGATGGCCTCGGGTTCGTGTAGAGCATCCATTTGTCAGAAGCACATTCCTGTAGCAGTGAGACATTGTGAACTGCCTATCAGAGCTTCAGCACTGTCCAAATAAATATACTCACAATGGGCCCCAGTGTGTGTGTGTGTGTGTGCGTGTGTGTGTGTGAGAATATGAAACATGAGACACAAAACCAAGTGTGTGCTGCTCTGCCAGAGCATTGCTGTCTATCTGCACCTGGCTGAATGTGCAGTGTTTCAAACACACCTCCTACTCCTCGTCTTCGCCTTTTTCCCCAAACAGTTCAGAGGTGATTCTCAGAGTCTGCGGCGCTTCTTTCATTACCGCACAAACTGTTTCTCATCTGGTGTCACCGGAAGTGGACAGGGATGTCTGGAGGGCTGTTTGCATCACACGGTCTCACTCGCTTTCTTTTTTTCCACCCCGTCTTGTGTCACGCTCTCTCACTCTCACCTCCTCCAGCCCTTCTTTTCTCAGCCTCTCTCACACATCTCAGTTTCATTCTGTTACTCCTATTTATTGTGTCCTCCTTCTTGCTCTGCCCGTCTCTTTCTTTCTCAGATGTTTTTTTTTCTCTTTCCTCCTACTTGGGCTTCTTCTCCTACCCCACTCGCATTATCCCACACTCTTTTGTAGCCACTTCATTTTTCATTTAAACACCTTCTCCCTTTATCATTCTCACACACACGCCTCTTCTCCTCAGTCAAATCAAAGTGGTAGCTCGCCTCCTCCTATTCCTACCTACCACAGAGTCTATTGTATCTGTCATCATGTACTTCTAGCATAAGCCAGCAGCCTCGGGGTCCAACACAACAGGCCAAGTCAATGATACACTTACAGCCATGAACGCACACACCTGTAAAAGACATATTTGTGCATCTCTGGAGATGTTTGCTATTAACGCACTATTAACGTCCCGCAAGCCGCGCGGGTTCGCACTTTCCTTCCAGCCTCGCTGTCAGTGCCTGATTAGCAAATCCACCGGCGCCAACACAAACATGTTTCCTCTTATTACAAATCATGTCACACTGCGTCCTAATCACAACCACTTGCAGTTTCTGGACTCACAGGGAGTAGAAACGACCTGCAGTAAAACAGGAATGCACACCTGAGCTTAGTGATGTGCAACAGAGGGAGGGAGGAGGGGGGAAGAAAAAAAGTGAGCAGGAGTGTCACTCAAACGCTCTTTGAGCGAGCCCATGTGTGATGCACGTACAGCTACGTAAAAATGCACACACATGAAACACATCCAGGGTATAACAGTGAATACTTCGATCCTCGATGGCATGCCTGATACAGAGTTTGATTAACTACATTTGCAGCACACAGGGTTATAAAAAGAAGACAACAGGATGCCCCCAAATCTGTAGGAGTGCAGATTCAGAGGTGTGATAACCAACCTGATGGTCTTACCTTCAGTGACCGGCAGCAGAAAGACAGCAGAGGTATCCGGAGAGGCTGCATGCAACACTGGATTTGTTGTTCAACTGTTGTTTCCCAGCCAGTTCCTCTCTCCTCTTGTTTCTACCTCTCTCTCTCTCTCTCTCACACACTCACACACACACACACACACACACACTGATTGTCTGAGCGCTCCTCTCTCCTCCCTCTCTCTCTCTCACCTCTGCTTTCTCTCTCTTTCTCCCTCCCTTGCCCCCCTCTCCTTTACTTTTCTTTAACAGGGAAATCACCAGACAGAGGGAGCAGCCTGGATGCTCCCCGCCTGTGAGGACACTCATCACATGTGGATCGTGACACAGCAATCGTATATCATACGCCCTTTTCCCTCTTCCCTCTCTCTCGCAGGCACACCAGCTGACGCACCGACATGCTCCGCAGCGGCAAATGGGAATTCCAGGCTTGGAACGACTCTGCTCGCCCCATCAGGAGAGAGCTGACCAAAAGCTGCAGCCAGTTTTTTACGAGGTCAGGGTTATAAAACTGTTAGCAGATTTAGTTTATTTAAAAACAACTGGTCCCTGCGGCCCTTCCTCTTCACACAGCGTCCCCACCCCCACCCCCCCATGACACAGAGGGTAGGGGCAGAGGGGTTCGCAGGTGTGGTTGTTTGGAGGGGAGGAAGGAAGGGGAAGGAGAAAAGCATATTTGGGATTGCAACTCTGAGATACCATTTGCAAAAGCAAAGTTAAACGTACGCTGAATATATTGAAAAACAAGACACTTTGAAAAGCGCCAAATTATAACCAAATGAAGGACTAATTTGCCAAACATCACTCTGTGTTTAAAACACAGACACACTACCTAGAGGGGAGAGGAAATATGAGCACAAACCTAAAGCCAGTTTTATGTGTAGAAATGATGAAAACAAACTGCAATATAGGAGAGCCCCGAGTGGATCCAAGCGTAATAACCTCATCCGTCATTCTCAAGCGGCTCAATACGAAGACAGACAAACCCTGGAAATATTAAAGGGGCACACTGCTGTGAAGAGAAGGCAAATAATGAGGCTTGCCCGGAAAGTTACACATTCTCTGAGGCTGCACGCACAACAGCCGCCTGATTATTGCAATTGATTACGTCAGTGGCCTCGCTTCCCTTTCAGCATTTCTGTAAAGGGAGATATCAAAAATGTGACACCTAACTGATGTGTGTGTGTGGTGGGATACAGAGGAAAACGGATATTTGACATGAGTTTTCACACAGGCACAGGGAGGCAGACCCTGTTAGGGGACAAACTCGTGCCATTTTTCATCGCCTCATTAAATAAGTAACGAGTCCATGGGCCAAAAAAAGGTGTAAAAGAAAAACATAGGTTTGGTGACAGCATATGTTCAGATTGTCATTTTATCACACATGAACATGTCCTTGGTACAGGGAGTAAAAATTCTCAGGGGAAATAAGGGGAGCGAGCTGCACCACACTAAGCAGGGCTTACAGGGTCAAAAGTTTAAGAAGCACAATTACCTGGAAGACCTCGGCTGACCCCCAAATTTCTCGCCTTCTGTTCCCTCTCTCTCTCGCACAAATACACCTTCGACAGAGGCGATTTACAACCAGCAGCAGGAGGTGGGGGTGAAAACTTATATGCCACCAACGGGCTCCTAGAGAGCGAGAGCGAGAAGCACACGTAAGCGTCTTGTGTTTGTGTTTTGATTGCACTTTCAGGTATTGTAAAAGATCGCCGGCTGCGAATGGTGTCAAATTAAATGGTCATAACTCACCTGGACTGGAGTCTGACCGCCTCTCCTTGGCTTAACTCGGCTTGTGTCCACACGAGAGGTGGTGACAGGGAGTAAATGGCTTCAGATAATGTATCATAATATCACATTAAGAAAACGGTCAGTGGAGCCAAATGTGAATCCCATATGCGGGGAGAAGAGGGTGGGGTGGGAGGCAGAGAGCAGAGGAAAAAGGCCAGAAGACATATTGAGCTGAAGGGGGATGCACTGAGCTGACATACCGCTACAAAAGCAGCCTCCTGACTACTTGGAGAAACTCTCTCGCTCTCTGCAGTTCTAGCTGGTAAACAGGCGGTAATAAAAAGCAGGAATAATGTGACAGCTGCTGGCAGGTAACTTACTTTTAAAAATTACACCTCATTTCCCTCTTTGTTCGGCTCCATTTTAGTGACGTGTCACCGCCTTAAGATTTTTTGTTTGCTTCAGCTGCATGTGACAGCGGTCCATGTCTTTATTAAGTCCCACCTTGGCTGTAGGCACTCTGATCCTGCTGTCCCTGTGAGCACCAGCACTTGAGCTGGTCTTCAACAGGATTAGCAGGGCAGGGTCACATCGCATCACCTGAGTCACACATTTGCTAGCCTTTGGGCATGGTATCCTAACACCAGCCAAGAATTTATGGTGATGATAAAGCTCTGATGCCCTGTCCAAAGATTTAAACATTGATATCTGTCAGTTTTTAACTCCTTTCCTTCAGAGCAGGACAGCTTATTTCAAGCCACTTCATATCGTCTGCGAGACACATAAAACAGTGGAGTGACTGATGGTGAATGCACACATATTCAGTCTTCATTTGGAAGCTTGACTTTCAGTATTATTTGAAGCTGGATGAAAAAAAAATAGAAGTAGGCTATTATTTTTGGAGATTTATGCAGACCAGTGAGCAACAGAAAAACAGGCATGTTTGCCTCAAAAGTGGTCTCCACTGGGAGCCAAATGCCTGACAAAAATAGTCCCATAGTTGTAATTTAAAGCTAGTGTAGAATAACTTTCTCTGTTCTTGACCAGGTAGAGTAATGTCACAGCAGCTGCCAAAGACAACTTGGTGTTTGATGAGTGTACCAGGTCTGCCTATGGAGCTCAGGGAGAAACACAGTTAGCTCAGAATCAAGGGACATTGTCTAGTACAGCAATAAAACTCTGGTATCAAAGAGAAACTGCATGGCTCAAATGGCGATGAGGGCGCAGTGAGTGCAGACCACACCGTAGCTAATGATCTTAACACTCATTTAAACCCAGACACACATAGCTGCATGCATGACATTGCATGTGAAATCAGAACAACCCAACTGGGTGGAGGGTTTGTGGAGAAAGGGATATAAATGAGAAAGTGAAGGATTCTGAGATATGGAAAAAAAAAAAGGAGCAAGTAAGTGCTTCCCCATGTGCACCTGAGGCAGGGTCTGACCCTTTAAAGTGGGGTCTAAGCCTTAGCCCTCTATACCTCCACCCTCTCTATACCAATGGCCATGGGGTGGCTGTAGCTCAGGTGGTAGAGCAGGTCAGCTACTTATCGGAAGGTTAGTGGTTCGAGTGTACACGTGAGAAGTGTAACGAAAATCATACATGATTCCAAACATTTTTTACAAATAAATAACTGAAAAGTGGGGTGTGTGTAATTATTCAGCCCCCTTTGGTCTGAGTGCAGTCAGTTGCCCATAGACATTGCCTGATGAGTGCTAATGACTAAGTGCTGCTCATGTTCTTTGTTTACTCAGATTGTGTGAAGATCAGATGACATTTCATGGCAATTTAAGCAAAATCCTTCTTCAAACTTTACTGTAAGTGTTTTAAATCACTGTTTTCCACAAATAGACTAAATAGAGTGCACCTGTGTGTAATCTAATGTCAGTACAAATACAGCTGCTCTGTGACAGCCTCAGAGGTTGTCTAAGAGAATATTGGGAGCAACAACACCATGAAGTCCAAAGAACACACCAGACAGGTCAGGGATAAAGTTATTGAGAAATTTAAAGCAGGCTTAAGCTACAAAAAGATTTCCCAAGTCTTGAACATCCCACGGAGCACTGTTCAAGCCATCATTCAGAAATGGAAGGAGTATGGCACAACTGTAAACCTACCAAGACAAGGCCGTCCACCTAAACTCACAGGCCGAACAAGGAGCCAAGAGGCCCATGGTGACTCTGGACGAAGCTGCAGAGATCTACAGCTCAGGTGGGGGAATCTGTCCATAGGACAACTATTAGTCGTGCACTGCACAAAGTTGGCCTT
>VOQK01027221.1:0-10073 GCA_015052645.1 Benitochromis conjunctus
TTGGAAAGAAAACTATTTTCACTAGCAGTCAAAAACTGTGTACACTTATGTCTGCGTTTATATTTTGTTAAATACGGACAAAGTTGTAGATTTGTTAGTTCAATGAAAGGCTTCAGTTAGTAGAGTGAGAAAAACACATTTGTGTTCACGTTTGCAATTTTGTTTTGTTGTACAATATTTGAAATTAAAAAAACAAAACAAAACAAAACACTACATTTTAGGAAATATTAGTGGGTGTTTTCTTGTTTGTACTACTTGAACACTTAAAGTGGCCGTCCAATGAGATCACGGTGCCAGAAGTGGCCCGCGGCTCATTTGAGTTTGAGAGCCCTGCTATAAAGGAATGATATCCTTACAAATAGAGGCACTTTGTACACGTTTCTTTGCAGTTTTTTTTTGTAAGACAGTAGAGTTACACAAGCCATCTATAAGCCCTCACAAATCCAAACAACCATGAATTCAAGTACTGGAGACGGTGAATGTGGCATTCAGAATATGAATATTTGGAATTTGCATGCTTAGATGAAATTCGTTCATTTGCAGCGACTCAAAAGGGGCTCTGCTTGGTCTTGCCCAGAGTGCAAAGGCTGGTGTGGGTAGAGTAGCAGCTTTGTCCTTAATCAGTTAAACTCCTGTAAACCTCACAGCGAGCGTTTCAGATGTGATCGAACATGAATTACCAGTCCTGACTCTTCCTGGGAATTGTTATGTTTGTCATTTGTTGAGAACCCAAATATTTCTCTGCTGCCAAATTCGCACGAAGGATCGGAGAGGATGAAACATCTGCTCACGCTTCTCCGTTTATATTTCAGTTGATGAAGCATGACGTCAGCTTTTTTTACCCGCAGCCCAACATAGGCTTAGAGCTCCTTAACATGATTTAGAGCTTTGATGTTCCTGTTACTGTAGCATCATGACAATTTAACAACAGTGCTCTGCACAAGCAGCTGCAGAAATGTGTATTTTAATCAGCTTCACAGGGACAAATGCAAATAATGCAATTAAAACAACATTTGTAGCTCTGTTCTTTCTTCACATGCCCTCGGTCAAGATGATCATATCTTTTTTTCACTTTGGCTTTTGAGCCAAAGATTATTTTACTGCAGGCATGAGTGGGAACACAATAGAGAACCAATTTAGCATGACTTTTGTGCATGTCACACAGCTTTTACAGAAGAGTTTGTTGGCACTCCTCAACCCCACACTGAATTACCATGTAAATGCTGGAAAGCGTTGAGTAACTTCTGCTTTGAGCACTATTTATGATGCAAAGTTAAAAGCTTTTACCAGGAACTGTACACAGACGTGGACCTGCGAACTTTAAAAGCTTGTAATCAAAGACATGTGTCGGGACGAGTGCCAGGTTTCCCTTCTCGGACCACCAAAGCAGCTGCTAATAATCAGGGCGTGGATTCAGGACATGTGGATGAGTGCCCGGTAGTGTCCTCTAATGTCTTGCGGTGGGATGTGCCAGGGGTGCGGGGTCCAGTGGGGACCTCGTTTAGATCAGTTTGGTACCTGGAACATTTGGAGGCTGAAGAGACTGCTGCCATCTGGGGGCGTCTTTGCAATGACAAGGGTGCAGTTTGCAATAGGCCTATATGATCAACGTCAGCCACTCCACCTGCGTTAGTGTTGTGGCTGTGTGTGTACCTGGATTGCTTCGCAGGAGCTCTTGAACATGTCTCATCACCTCCCACACAATAACAAACACCCTGTCCTCGTCGCTGCCGTCGTAAACAAACCTGTTTTCGCAGCAGAGACGCTCAGAGCTTGTTCTTTTGGTTTTTTTCACCTACATGACTGCACTCAGCCTCGACTCAGTCAAGAATCCAGCTCTGCTGCCAGCAGTTAACAGTCTGATAGAGTTTTCATCAGCAGGCTGGTCCACGGCTCATTTCTTCCTTGAAATGCAGACCAGAGCTTCACAACAGCAAGATAATCATAAAGCAGGCTCATAGTGGTGCGCTAATATACGTAGACCAGTGTGTGTGTGTGATGCGTGAGAAGTCTCGGCCTGGTGTTTGTTCACATTTATCACAGTTAATGCAAATTGCATACTCGGCAAAACGGCTCCAGATTACACAGTGAAAGTTTTCATTTCTCCTTTTCAAGGCGTTTATTTTTAGAAGTTAAAATGCTCCAGATCAATAATCTATAATAGTTAACTAACAACCATCAGCCCCATCATTAGCTATGTTTTATAAGACTTTATAGTTGATCATAAATATTGATTCAGCCTTTCTGTTACTGACGGTATTCAACCATATATACACTGACTCTCCAAAGCATTAAATTTTTCCTTTATCTGACAAAAATATCACTTATTAAACTGTGAGATAACCTCATTTACTCATGATGTACTTAAAGTACTGTGCAAAAGTCTTGAGTCACCCCTCGGGTCTTTATAGTTTGCTTACAAGGCGCCTGATTTGTGTATCAATGTTTAGACATTGGCTGCTTTTTCTGTCCAGATCTTGTACCTGACGATTTTTTTTAAGAGAGTCATTCGAACATTACAAAGGCTCCTAACTCAACAACTGAACCACTGTTGTGTACTTACAGCAGACAACTTAGCAAAGAACCAGTTTTAAATTGTATCTTTAGGCTCGTTGTTACCAGCAACGCATCATAAACACACATCAGTTGTTTCCATTTCTTTAGTTCAAACAATGAATGGCAAAGATTTCACATTTTGACATGAAATCAAAGGTGATTCCCAAAGAGCTGTTAACTGAAAAATCTCATCATGGTGTGTGTCAGGATGACCACAGCCATCATCCTGACACGCTGCAGGATCGTGGTCAGTATGTAGAGACGAGGTCAGGAGAGAGGTGCAACATTGGGAGTCCACCGCTGTCAAACATGGTAGAGGCTCTGTCATGGTTTGAGCTGCATTTCAGTCTGTGGTGTTGGAGATCTTCATGGAACTATGAACTCAGAAAACAGCACCATCAGATTTTCATCCACCATGTATTACCATCTGGAAACCATCTGTCTGCTAACAGCTTCATTTCTCAGCAATGATTCAAACACAGTGCCAATCCAGTAAAACCATACCTTGGTAGAAAAACACACAATCTGATCACGGCCATTGGTCAGCGTCTCCAGAGCACAGACCTCAACATTACTGAAGCAGATTGGGATCATCCTGACAGAGAAAATCCAAAGAAGAGCTCTGAATGTCCTTCAGGAAGTCTGGAGAAGTGTTCATGAAGATCCTCACAGACATTACAGAGAGCTGCCATAGAGAGTTCAGTTCAGTGTTATTGATACAGCACCAGATCACAACAACAGTCACCTCAAGGCGCTTTATATTGTAAGGTAGACCCTACAGTAACTCCAGCTGGAGCTGGACAAACTCCCAAAAAACATAAGGAAATCTGCATAATTCAAGACCTTTGCACAGTATTTCGTGTGATTTAATTCAATATGTTTAATGTGTAATCAACTGTTTTATAATTGTGGGGTTGGGAACGTCTGGGGATATCGCGCCTTGCCAGGCAGACAAGTTGTCTGGAGTTGTTTAGATCTATGGCGTAACAGATAAAAATATCCTCACCAGTGGTAATGTCTCTCTGAGAAAGACAGAAGGGAGTTATCAAAAACAGTATAAACGCATTCTTGTCTGTTTCGCAAGCTGTCATGTTCCATATTCCTGACGCACCCACAGACTCCCCGTGTTTGTGTGTTCATAAAGTAGGCGGGTGAACGTGAACGTGTATCTTTCCCACAACAGGTTTACCTTTTTTCTGTCACCAGAAAGAGTCGGAAGAGCACCAGATATAGTGTAGTAGTGTTAGTATTTCCAAACAAATACTTTAGTTTTTTAAGAAACTCGACTCATTGGGCATGGAAGTGTCCCATGGTAGATATCCCATGGGATATTGGTAGAGACCACTGCCGTCAGGGAGTGTCGTTGCTATGAGAGACTCTCCTAGCTTAAAATGGTTTTGGTGAGACACGAGTGTTTCCCAGCAGAAAGCTTTTTGAATAAGATAATGTGTTTTATTCTCTGTCAGTAGTGTTAATGTTGTGGCTGACAGGCGTGTGCGTGCGTGTGTGTGTGTGTGTGTGTGACGATAAACACAACAAACTCGCTGTGGTTCAGATTTTAAGTTGAATCTGGCTCTAAGGTTTGAGATGTTTTGTCATTTCCTCCAGCTCATGAACGCACCGTGCAGGATGTTTTAAACACAGATCCAGGTTTTTGTTTTTGCTGAGCTGGATTTGCTGTTTGAAGCATGCGTGTTGATTTTTATAATAGTGTGACATAAACTGCAAATAACGAGTGCCCGTAAGGAAGAGGACAAGGATTTAGCAGGAAGATGTTTCACCCACTTCCTGTGGAAAACTTGTTTTTGGTGGGTAACCTGGTCTCATGTGAGGTGGGCCGACAGTCAGTTTAAAGTTTCATGTCCTTTACGAGAGGAGACGCGTAATCAGGATCAGACGGCAGACTGGCTTTAATAAAGGAAGCATATCTCAGAGTTTTATAATTAAACAGCAGTTATCATTGGGCTGTCAGTCACCCCCACTTCTCCCTGAGGTTCTCATTAACATGTGGAAACCGCTGCCTGCTTATCTTCAATCTGCAGCCATTCCTGTCTTTCAGTGAGCCTGACAGAGGGTAAAAACATACTGCTGCCTGATAGATGACGCTGTGCTCTGTTTGCAGTGTTGCAACACAGAACAACCAAATATGGGTCTGTTTTTACAGCACGTAGCCTGCAGTTTGAGTTTAGAATAACAAAGTGAATCCATACATGACTGCAGGATGAGTGCCTCTCCTCTCCTTTGGTAAAAATGCTTTTAGAGCATGAAATCACAGCAAAACCCAGTGAAAATTAATCATTTATTACCCAAGGTGCGTTGAATTTGTGATGTGCATCTTTTCCTTTTCAGAGAAGAAAAACCTAAACGGCGGATATGGCTGTTTAGGTTTTATAGTCCACTGTTCTGGAAGATCATGTGACTTCCTGGTGCTGGAAAACAACTTCTCAGGATGTTTCTAATCACACACATGTTTGTCTCCTGATGAGGGGCATCTGTTGAGGGGAAATGTTGTCATGAACATTTTTCCCCTCCCTCTCTCTGCCCCAGCTCATCCTTCCTCTGTCCAGATGGAGTCTGCTTCTTTGTGGAGAGTCTGCAGGATTCAAGTGTTTTACTTCTGCACTCCCACTTTATACTTAGCTTAATTATTACCACAGTTCATCAAATTTTCAGAAACCTGTTTTCTTCTTCTTGGTTTTTCTGGTCCACATACTAATACTCAGAAATATGAGTGAACATATAAGGTTGTCAGGCATCTTATGAGCCCTGCAGAAGAGTAAAATCCTGTCTGAGAAAGTCACAGCAGGCAGCTTTTTGGATGGCTTGCGTTTTCTCCTGTGTGTGCTATATGTCGATGACACTGTAATCTATGTCTGTTCATGTAAGGCTCTTTAAATGATCAGTGATTGAAACATACTTTCTCACTACTTTGGTCTGACCTGCATAAGTACTGTCTTAGCTTGTAAGCAGGGCTGAAGGCATCATGATCTATTAAAGGTCTTTTCTACACGCTTTATGATGATCCTTCATCACCAACATGCTTTCTGGTTACACTTACTGGTCTGCAGAATAAATTACCCTAAAACTGTGGCTTGTTTCACCTCTTTGAAGTCTCAGTATTCGGTGGTTGTTGGCATTAGTCTGTAGCTGATGGATGATATGGTTTTTTAAAACACCTGCCCTCTTTCACTTTATCTTGCCTGGTGTTTCTGTGTGTGCAACATCAGTTTTTCGATTTCATCCTGGTGTTTAACCTCCTTCAGTTGTGCATTTTATTAACACACACCTGGTTTTTTTTTTCTGTCTGCAGGTGCTCAGTGTTTTGACTTCGGCAACATCATCATGTGTCGCTGTCAGCCAGGCTTCGCTGGCTCCCACTGCGAGACCAACGTTGACGACTGCGCCAGCAATCCCTGCCGGAACGGCGGCACCTGCTTCGACAGAATCAACAACTACAGCTGCACGTGCACGCTCGGCTTCTCCGGCAAGGATTGCACGGTGCGCACCAGCCTCTGTGACCAGTTCCCGTGCGAAAATGGTGGCACGTGTTTCACCCACTTCACCGGTCCCGTGTGCCAGTGCCCGCGAAACTTCATGGGCACACGCTGCGAGCACTCACTCAAGCCAACTGTGAAACCAGCCACGAATGGAGACCCGTCTGCGGCCATGATTGCTGCCATTGCTCTTGGAATAGTGACATTTTCCCTGCTGGTGTGCGCCGCCATCTTCATTCTGCGCCATCTTTACCGGGGCAGGGAGCTAAGAGCCTTTTCCACGTCAGTAAAAAATGACCTGGAGACGGTGAACAACCGCAACGCGGTGATCGGTGGAGGGGCGCCCAACAACGGGAGCTTACCGGGAGCGACTCTGGGCAGCCTAAAGGAGAAGGAGGCCTTTCTCCTCCCGGGAGCTCATCTTAAAATGTCCAATAAGGATGTAGCACTGGTGGACAAGGGCAGCGACAACGTGGCCATGTTTAAAAACAAAATGGCAGACTACAACCTGGCAAAGGAGGAGCAGCACCTGGGCAAGAACAAGTTTGACCTGTAAGGACCTGATGGTTTGATAGCTATCTCTGTGTCTGTTCATGGCGCCATGCTTTACTTAACTTTTCCTTGAGTTTAGTTCAGACAAGTCGCAGCTCGTTTGTTGTCTCTAACTGATCAGATCCTGGGTTTTGCACATCTTCACTGAGTCTTGCTGTCAAAATCTTTGTTGTTTGCTGTTGGACCAACCTCCCCCCTCTCTCTCTCTCTCTCTGTCTGTCTCTCTGTCTCGCTCTTGTTTTCTCTAACAGTAAGAAATGCGACCCATCCATCATCGTCCCTCCTCTCAGTTTTGCAAAGGACAGTCTGTATCACTCAGTGTTCATCATCCCAGACCAGCTGGAACAGTGTGTGTTTGCTACTGAGGTGAGGAACACAACCACACGAGTCTTCATCTCACTGTTATTGACCTGTTAATGGAAGAGTGGCAGTGAAACGCAGAAGGGGAGGCTGAGGAAGAAGGTCAAACGTCTCGATCTTCTTTAAGTTATCTGACACTATATTTACACTTTGGTTTTTCTCTGAAACTTCAAGGAAGTAAAATGAAACTCTTGTGTTGGTGAAACCTGAACTCAAAACGAAACACAAGAAAAAAACCCTATAAGTAATATTTTAAGAAGTTTAACTTTATGGTGATTTACCTGTTTCTGCAGATTGACAGCATGATTAAATATGAAAACGTTTAGACGGCATTAGCCAAACAGACCAGGTGTTGTCAAACGAATATTAAAGCTCAGATGTGTCTGCTATAATTTTATATTGAACATTACACATCTCTTAGTTCAGCATTTCAAGAGCGATTAATTAATACTGTCATACAAATGACATGAACCTTTATAAAAAAACTATAATCAGAATCCTGACTTTTAGAGCGATTTTATGACCAGATTTAAGAAATTCGATGATGATGATGGACAGCTGTTTTGTGTTGGCTGGTAACTGTCGCAGCCTTTCAGTGTGTGCAAAATAATCTAGATTTAAAAAGTCAGTAACTGTATTTATTTATGAAAAATACACTTTAACATTTCTTCTAAAAGTGGAAATGAGAAGGCAAATTTATAGCAGCTGACATCTGCAGAAAAAAGGGTTTTATTTTTAATATGCAAACTATTTCAAACTATGCAAACCTTTCCCATGCACTGAGCATGGGAGAGGTTTGCTTTCAGGATTTTTCTGTCACAGAGAGAAATTATTACTATTAATGGTCAGCTTTATGCAAACCATTGCCTGAACTTACTTAAAATGATAAAATATTAATTGTAAATTTGCTTTTAGCTTCACACAGGCCACAAACCCCAGTCTGCTGGGTGAAAGTCCCATGTTTGATATTTTCATTGACCAGAACTTCATCTTTACGTAGGCTTTGCTATTTTACCCCGGGTCTCACAGCTGTGACATCACAACACTGCGATTGGTCGGTTACAGTAATATCATATGGCTACACCCATGCTCCAGATGCCCCTTCCCTTCACTCTAATGCTCGACACTGATGACATTTTTGCGTGTTTTCTGGCTATAATGTTGCCGCTTAACGGTTTGAAAATCCCTAAATTTTGTCACCTGCAGTTCAATAACTGTGAGTCCATAAAAATAACAAATTAGTGATTTCTGAGTAAGAGAGTTTTGCAAAACAGACACTCTTCTAGGGCTGAGAGAAAAAATCAATACATCGTAGTATTGCAGAATTTTGTGTGATGATACAAGGACACAAAATATTAATGTCTTATAAATAAATTAAAATACTGGGACTACTACGAACGAGGGCTCATGACCATCACCTAACCCATCACCATCCTGAATCATCCAGTGAAAACTGTCCAACACTGGACGCACTAACCTTGGCAGAGCTACCTCCTAATTGAGAGCGAGCTAGCGGCCAGTGGCTTCCTGGTGGTTGTGTTGAATTTTTTCACATTCTGATTACGACTGATTGCAACTTGTCGTGACTAAATGGCTGTTGAGGGTGTTGTGCATTCAATACCACTTTTGATTGCATTAAAGGTGGTAAATTCCAATATGTTATTGCAATACTCCTCCCATCGCTAAATGTAAAAAAGTCCAATGTCCCATCGTCAGTGAAGTATTGTTCAAATATTGTATTGTCTTAATCAGAACTGTAAATTTGAGTCACAGAACAAAAAAATCAGCAACACTCATTTCCCTGAACCTGTCCTTGAACATCTCAGCTGCATCTCCATAAATGAAGTGCAGCATTGTTGATATACTTTCAGACACTTCTAGGCAGCCTGCTCGCTGAAAGTGCAAACTGAAAAATGGTGGCGGTTGCTTTTTTCTAACAGGTACGGACTGGTCCCAGTGCCTCCAGTGGAAGAGGTTAAACAACACTTATTAATATTTATTTGAATGTTGTGATCCTGCTTAAATGAACGAGGCGGTGCAGTAATGCCTTATGCTGATGACTAACCGCTGTTTTTCTGTCTCGTTCTCAGGTTTAACCTGAGATTTTTCAGACCACCAGCAAAGGATGTTTTCTGCTGAGGGCCTGAAAGCTTTTTGTCCAGGACAGTATACCCAGAGGATCTATTCTACACACAGTTTTTTAATTTAATATTTATTACTGCTGCTCAATGGAGAGAAACTTCTTTTTTTTAAATTCTGCTTGGATACTGTTAATGTTCGGATGGCAATGAGAAGACGAGCGAGGAAAGACTGAACATCCGGCATCATTTGCACTATTCATTCTTTAAATCTTAACCTGACCGTCTGTCTCTGCACTCTTTCTTAATCTTCTTTGGATCCAACACGATTGAAACGATGCGAATTGTCCACCACTCGGAAAGACGGGTGCCTTAGCTATGCTCCCTAATTTCACAATCATCAGAGGACCTGCTCACAGAAATGGGAGGCAAACCTTTTTCTTTTAGGTCAAACAGTCTGCACCTTTCCACAGATCATTTAGTTTGTGGTAACGTTTCTATCATCCACCTTCAATCACTGTCCAGCTTTTCCTCATCACACTGTGGCCTGTTCAGTAAGAACAACATCAGCCTTAGAATCACCAAACCTGCAAAATCCAAAGTGCCTCTATTCCTAAAACATCAAAAAGGCTTAAAGCCAGCATTCAGAGTGAGACCTCCACTATCTGATGTTCTCCCAGAAGACTGGAACATTTTATAATTATTACGTTTTTTTATGGTAAGTTGTGTTCAAATCCTGCTTTATAGACCTGAGCTGAGCCTTTCTCTAATCCCCAGTTATATCCCCAGCCTTCCTTCGCCCATGGATATTAATCCCTGTGTAAATGATGTTTCAGGTGAACTGGGAAGAGTTTGTTCCTCTATTAACAATCAGCTGCCTTCCACCTTGTGAACTGAAAGATAATCAAAGTCGAACCTGTCAGAGATCCGCTGGATTCATCTTACAGGTCCATTTTTTCCCGCCTTTTTTTTTTTTTTTTTTTTTTTTGTTTTTTGTTTTTTTTGGTTTTTTTTATTTTTTAAAAAATATTTT
>VOQK01027222.1:0-20909 GCA_015052645.1 Benitochromis conjunctus
TTCAGCCCCCTGAGTCAATACTTTGTAGAACCACCTTTTGCTGCAATTACAGCTGCCAGTCTTTTAGGGTATGTCTCTACCAGCTTTGCACATCTAGAGACTGGAATTCTTGCCCATTCATTCAGCGCTGAGTCCACATTGTTCTGATGATTGGACTTGTTTCTGTCGATAAACAAGAAAAAAATATGTCTGGAATAAAACAAACGGAATGAATGAGAATAAAAAGGAATGACACGCTGAAGTTAGTGCGACATTCTAACCTCCACCTCTCAAATGCCTCCTACACAAGGCCTCTAATCCAGGGGTAATAGGCCAAGCTCATTAGCAGACAGGCCAAACAGAGGTGAGCTGATTTATGTCATGACAGTTTCAACATTTTTGAATCTTTAGGCATGATTAAGGAGTGATTGCATGTTATAAATAAATGTATACTGGCATACCAAAGTGATTGATTTAATTTATTGGGTGAGTTGTCTCTTTAAGTTGTGATGCTCTGAGAGACGCTTCCTTTTCTGGGAGCAGATTAATGACGTAGATCTATTAATGCTATTATGGACCAACAAGTTCAGACCCTGTGTGTGTGTGTGTGTGCGTGCGTGCGTGTGTTTGTGACTGCTGTGTTAGGAGAGAACTGTTGGTGCCATTGTTACAGTTTGAATTAAGCTAGAATTTATTTGATGGATGCTAGAACTGGTGTCACGGTGGGGTACGCCGATGTGTTGACAACAGGACCCAGAAGCAGATGCGGAGAGAGGAGTGGCAGGCGAAAATCATGAAAACTATGGCATACTATGGTAGGGATAACAGACAACCTGACGATGAAACACAGAAAATAGAGGACTTAAATACACAGGAGGTGATCAGGGGAAGTTGGAACACATGGGGAAACAGCTGACTAAATGAGCATAATGACACCACAGGGGAAGTGAAACTAAACATAAGGAACCAAGAACACAAGACTCTTTCAAAATAATACAGGAAACATGAGCTGTAGAAATGACAACAGAAGCTTGACAGACCTAAATTACACACAAAAGAGAATCAAAGATGCCAAATAACTCAAAACCGCTGGGTCAGAGACAGCCTGTGGCAACTGGTCTCTCTTGGAGGGAGTGCTGATTGCTACACATGGACAGGCATGTATCATGAGTGCAGTTGTGTTGTATCTAACCAGCAGTGCTTTTACCACTATGACAAGAATATTAACTTCATTGCAGACTTTATACATTTTCCGTTTCAACACTAATTCGTTAGAAATTAAAGTGTTTTGGTATGCACCGCTCAAACACTGGACAAATGTATGGTTTCACTCAGGATAATTAAACTCTTATCAGCGCTGGAATTCCTGGAAAATGGGTTGATGATGAATTAGTGGAATTGTAAAGAGCAATCAGCATTTACAATAAAGACCAACAGTAAAGAAAGACTGGTAGACACTCCCCACGTGTAAACTACCCAGACATAAGGGTTGCTAGTACAAAAGCCAAAGTTCCACTTTGAAATGATGTAATGTGCAAAGCAGTGGAGAAGTTTCATTTGACAGCAAAGGTCTGACGGGTTTCCAGTTCTCTGCGCTTGCCCATTTGATCAAAGACCCAAAATTAGGCTGTTTGTGTCTGTTGCTTTCCTCTGTATGATACTGGCCCCAGGTAAGAGCATTTACGCTCAACAGCTATTAATTTATTCTTTTTTTTCCAGTCTTTTATCAGTCTTTGTAAACTGTTTTTGTTTGCCTTCAGTATATGGGTTACAGTGTTACACCTGCTGGTGTGCAAATCCTGGCAGCTGTAATTAAATATGGACTTGTCCTCAGGGTTACGACTTCTGCTCCACCACCCTCGGTAGGCTTCATTTAACACCATGAGGGACCCTAATGTCTGCATTTTAAAACAGCATACTCTAAACTTTACCTGAACAAATTGCCAGGTCACGTTTGTCGTCTTCCTCTGTTACAGTTGCTGAAAATATGATCACCAAACAGTGCTTGAGAAGCGACATGTGCAGCACAGCTGATTCCTTGGGTGTCAGATGTTGTAGTGAAGACCTGTGTAATGGAGTGAAGCAAACTCGTTTCTTTGTGCCTCTGCTTTTAGCGCCATTGGCTATTATTACACTCTTCATCTGACGCTCATCCTTTGTATTTTCATGCCTTCATAAATTTAAAGCTTCTTTAGTTTTGTACGTTTTTCAAAATAGAGGAAACTTACTGTATGTAAGGCTTGAAGGAAGCCATTGAAATCTAAAAGTGATCTACTGAGTGGAATTTGATTTGGATTCTTTTTATCTGCAATGATTCTGACGACAACCTCTGCAGTTGCTCTAATGTTTGATTCTCATTCTGTATATTTTAGATATTTGTTTTCTTTTATTTCTATTAAACAACAGCATGTTGTACTTTATCTTCTTCAGACCTTTTATTTTTTCTAAACATGTAATTATCTAAATCTAAAGTGATGGATGGATGGATGGATGGATGGAAAAAGCAACCAACAAAGCATTCATCAAGATCAAAATTGCAGCTAGTTTATTCAGACAACATATTCTCCATCTGGTACATAGCATGCCTCATCTGTGTAGTAATATAAACCATGCAGCAGAGGGCAGTGTAGGAGAAATCAAAAGGTGCATCTCTTGGGATTCCTGAGATCATCAGAGTTATTGGAGTTATGGAAACTATATTATAAACCATGATCAAATCTATTGTGTGTGTGTGAATCAGCTGTTACATGCCAATTATGATGACAATCATTTGGCTTCTTGTATTTGGCATTTATATATAAATCTGTTCTACTATTAATTTAAAGAGCTGTTCATTGCATGGATTCTCAGCATTATTGTTGTGCTGCATTTCTCCTGATGTAATGTGATAATAATTCACTGTAGTTAAAAAAGTAGCACTTATAAAATTACATAATGTTACCTTCAAAATGTGCAAGCTGTAAATGACTAGTTCTGCAATTCTGAAAGAGAACGATGAATTCACACCAAGCAGGGTACCAATTACAAAACTCTGTTCAAAGTGGTTTATTACATAATGACCTTATTGATGGTGAAAAAAAGGTCAGTGCTTTTCTCAATCAGTGTTGAGCCAATACAGAGTGAAAAGGAAAGAAACTGGAATTTGGCCTTGCATGCACCTAAGTTGCTGAATGTTACTCTTCCTCTTATAGTTATGTGGGAAATCTGATCTTCATCACTCAAAAAAAAATCCTTCTTTGATTTTGGTTAAAATTTGGAAAAACATTCACAATTAGAAAAATAACCATTCATATAAATCTCTTTAGATCAGAGAACAATTCAAAGATAACTAAACCAATGGTTGTCTATAAAATTCAGATTATCCACTGATTTCTAGGACAAGAAATAATCGCATTTAGACAAGAAGACTGAGCAGTAAGATATCAGCTCTAAAACATTAAGCAAGCTGTATCTATATGCCATGTGGGTGTAATGCACAGTAAATAATTGGTAAGTAAGATACTAATTAAGTACTATAATTAGATTCACCAAAACGGGAGTACAGACGTCTAAAACGCCATTATATTTGTCACATAATTTGAGTCCAAATCAGTGACTCCGATTAGATGAGGCTACTACTCACTGTGTCCACACACCTATAGATCGCAGCAGCAACACCCCTACTTAAACATAAAAGTCATTGCAGATCTGTCAGAAGATCACCTGTAGGTGGAACTGGAGTCCGGTTCCAAACAGCAATCAGTCCTCATCAATCCTCCAATGTTAAAATGTCAAAATTCACACAATTAGAAAGCATATTTGAAGCCTGGTAAAACACAGTTTTGGGCTCTACATAGTCATAAAAACTCTGTAGAGGGAAAATTTATAATATCTCATCCACCTGGTTACCTGAGACAGGTGCATGACTGAGCAGCTGGAGCCAGTCAAAGTCTGGTAGGACTCAACCACTACTTAAAGTAATTAAAGTGGACATCTTCACTGTGTGTGTGCGTGTGCGTGTGCGTGTGTGTGTGCTGTTCATGCCTTTTGGAGCATTTGAATAGATTATCTGACTAATATCATTGCTTGCTATGTGGTTAAACCATGTAACACACATAAAAATATCTTCCATGTCCACGTGTATCAAAACAATACACTTAAATAAAATGAAGAGGCATGACTTCCTTGTTTACTGTAACTTTAGTTTTATTAACCATGTTATCAGTTAGCTGATTAATACCAAACTATTCACCACTGTAAGTCCTTATGACTGCTTAAATTCTGGAATGAATGGAAAGATATATAATGGTAAAAACAACATAATTATGTATTTTAAGAATACCGGATGGAACTTTGAGAGACAATCTGGCCAACTTCCATCATGAGACAAAATGTTTGATTAATAACAGCTTTGCTAATTGAGATCATGTAAAAATTTTTTCATCTGTTGGATCGTACGTCAAAGGGACAATTAAATGTGATCTTTTGTATGTTTTAAAATTGTATAGATGCAAATTAATATATGAAGCTTCCACAAATAAAGTCACTAGCATTACACTTCAAGGTCTGTGTGTACATTTTTGAGGGTCTTTATAATAGGAAAAGACAAGAAAATTTAATGATATGCTACTTATCACATACTGTTGAGAGTATCTCTTTGGGAACAGACTGAGACAGGGACAGAAAGGAGGAGGATACTGAATAGGAGTGACGATTTTTCTGTCTGATGTGTATTCATTAACCAGTCCAGTGTAAATAATATTTTAAATAAACATTACTTTCTCATTTTCTTACATCAATGTTAATAATAATATAAGCATGCCTCATTCTGTAAAGGGTCACACATCATCCACAAGGACTTGTGACGCATTTTAGCCTAACAAACTCATTTCTAGTCCACCATGATAGGCCACTAAAAATACGTTAGAGTATTTGATGCTGATGTGCATAAAGCTAGAAAGAAAACAAAAAATCAGACTATTTTCCTTTCAGTGGCATCCAAAGTGCATTTCATTCTCTAATGAAGGCTGAAAATTGCAACAGATCGAGCGAAAAAAGACATCCGCTGGTTAATTGAATCATCACGGCTGAGCAGGTTTGAGATTAATTCCACGTAAGGAGAAGATCAAAAGAGAGCCACTCAGAAGGATGTCGAGAGGAATAAGAATGCTGAGGCTTGTGGGATAATCCCATTAAGAGCTGCACATTCATTCAGATTTACAATCCACAGTTGTAGGCCTATAGTATGTAAGAGATTAGGGTTAAACAGGCAGTGACGGAGAGGGGTCACAGTTTCAGAAAAATGTGGTGATATAAGTCTATGCTGTCTGTATCAATCCCTTTTAATTATGAGCATTGATGAACCACTATGAAAGCTATTTTAGAGTTTGCATCTGGAGCAAATTGGATTATAAAAAATAGAAGAAGTGCATGCGTCATTGCTTAATACTGATTGCCAGGAACATAATCTTAATACTGAAATGCTCATAAATGTTCATACATCTCTGATTAAAAAGCAAAGATTCCATCTAGACTTCATGGGTTTTTTTTAGTTTTGATATAAGTAGTGTATCTGTGTGTGCAGGAATATGAACATTTTACTTTTGGAAATAATTTACAGTAGCATATGTTAAAGAAATACATTTTTGACTTGCGAGTCTCAGTGCCATCAATCCATGTTTATCATCCATTCAATTCAGGGCCAGAGACAGGGTAGAGTGTAGTGTGAGATTTGGGGTATATTGTCAACGGGTCACCTGTCTATCACAGGGCTAACACAGAGAAACAGGCAACCATTCATACTCACTTTCACACCTATGGCCAACTTATATGTCTTTCAACAGCGGGAGGAAGTTGTGACATCTGGAGAAAACCCACACAGGAACAGAGGGCGCTTGCAAACTCCACCCAGAAAGACCCCAGCTTGCCACTAGATTTTAACCTAGAACCTCCCTGCTGTGACTCGTTAGTGTGGTCGCAGGAGATGGCTGCCCTTCTGTGAGCCTGGTCTGGTTTTGCTGGAAATTTCTTCCTGCTAAAAGGGAGTTTTTCCTCTCCACTCTCACCAAGTACTTGGTTGCTTGTTGGTGTTTTCTCACTAATACTGTAGGGTCTTTACCTTGCAGTATAAAGTGCCTTAAGGGAACTTCTCAGCTGCTTTTATGATTCAGTGCTACCATAAATTAACTTGAATTTAATTGAATTAAAATGAATGAAATGCAATTTGAGCTCACATCAGTTAAATTTAATCTCACAGAAACTCATAAAAATGCAGTAGCTCATAATCACTTTATGTATTCAGAGCCTGGCCAGATTAAAACATTTCTCTGTTCAGCTCTAAAGAAGGTAGCAGTAATGTGGTTATTGGGTCAAATGGGTGGAAAGCCGCACAACATACCAATAAAACAAGCCCTGAGGGAATATGCAGTTATACAATAAAATCGAAGAAGACCTGGAAAAGGAGAGCTGCTCACAAAAACAATGAAAATGTGCTTCATCATGCAGTTCATATTTATTTCTTAAATTGTCGAGGAAATATAAAGAAAAGAGGCAGCAGGGATGTCAAACTAACTAAAAACCACAAACAACAAATTTTAATGACAAATAATTAAAAAGGAAAAAAAATCCACTATCATCCATAATTTTAAGGAGAATAGTCTTTTTAAATAAATAGGCTATGATGAAAGCTAAAGTAATAGCTTTCTAAAAATATTTGGCAAATACAATGCAAAATACTTACTAATACAATTAGTTAAATGTGACACTTTCATTAAAGTGGTATTTTTTAACAGAGAGATGAATGACTGTGTGTGCTCACAAGTGTACATATGTGTATGTGTGTATGTTGTGACATCTTATTCCACAGTGCAGAAGTTTTCCAAACTGTTCTCTCGGGCCTTGGGAAGCTCATTGTGTTCCAGTAGTCGGTACTGGAAGGAAACGCGGTTGATGTAGTTCCCACTGGACACGAGCCTCACCACTGAGTTATCACAACCAATCTTCATCTGGGCTGGAGGGCCACAAGGAGAGGAAAACACATACTTTACACTCTACCTTCCAAGAATTCTTCTTCTGTAGCCAGCCCCACTTATTCTGTTTACATTGGCAGCAAAAATATTTACTTTATATCTGTATTGCACTTTTTACAAGTAAAAACAGCAAAGGTGTATAATATATGTAAACATAAGATTTGACTTGCATTGGATATTTCACTATGTGGGATGTTTTTATTTTGTAGGACTCTTTTACAGCACATTATAATCACTAATAAAAGTGGTTCTTGGACACAGTAATGGGCACAGACTCACCGAGTCCACTGAGGGAGAAACAGAGGTCGGCCACAGGGAACATCTTAGAAGTATCCACCCCATTCCCTCCCAGCAGCTCCACATAGTCACCTGACCCTGAGCAGCCAGACCACACCAGTCTCTGTAAAATAAATGATCAACAAAATATTTTGATGGTGAAGTCTAGATAAAGCAAAGAGTTTACGTTACTACAAAGAAAACTGCCATGAAAACTTCCTGTGGTGCTCTTTGGACCAATAAAAAGCACCATATGTAGTATGTAGCACTGTAAGTACTGGTTTTGTTTGTATATTGTGTCTATTTGTATAATATGAAGGCGCGGGGGTGCAGGAATGCATATTTTGGTAAGGCTACATTAAAGCCACAAAACCTGGAAAAGGCCAACCAAGTGGAGATGGTATCCCAGGGTTTCATGGTTCTCTATTGAGCGGGTGCTTGTAATACAATAAAAAAAAGTAATGCTGCAAAGGATTAAAATTAAATGACTTAATTTGACTGAAAAATGATTATACAAATGATTTTTGTAATATTTGAATTTGGAATACAGATTTCCTCAGAATTTAAACAAGCAGTTGACGGGTTGTTGTTTTTCAGATAAGTCAAAATGAATATTTTATTTTATTAATGCATTATTAATTTTATTACGCCTTATAGAGCATGCTTTATACCACTTTTCTCCTTCCCTTATTCATAGAGATTTGCATTTCATGTAATAGCTATAACTGACAGCTTTTATAACTACTGATTACTAACTATTAATTAATTAATAACTACTACTTATTTATGATTTCTTTTCCATTTACACATTTTCCATTACACTGTTCAGCTTTGTTAACTTTAGTTAACCTCACATATGTAACAGTGGATGAAATTGTCATAATAGTAGAAATTGTAGTAATCTGGGAGCCTCCGCTTAGCGTTCTGCATTCTGTATCTGTATAAAAGCCAAAGACATGGTGTATTTCATGACTTAGATATAACTGGTAAATGCGCTGCTGTGTTCATCTGCTAGCTTTTTTTCTAAAATTCATAAACTGTTACTAAAAATGTTTATTAGACCTGTGGTTATTGTTTTATTATTTTGACTTCATTTGTCATTACAATTCCTTTTTTAACATTAAAAACTGGGCATCATCTTCAAACATTTAGTATGAGGGTTTGACATTATAATCTACACATAATGGACAATATTTAGTTTAGCTAAAGTGGTTTGCTGAAACTGTTCCAGCTACTAACCACAGTGATGTTTTCATTTAGTCTCATTAGACTGTTTGCCATTGAGGATCTTTTCTTTTTTTTCTTTTTTAACTACTAGAGCAGGACTTATGAACACAGAGTAATTTACAGTGGCAGCGTGGCTCAGGAGCCAATTTGCCAAACATAACACTGCTTTGGGATGACTCTCCAAAATCCTGGATTACTTTCAATGACAATATTTTCAGTTGACTGTGGTATAATATCAGCATGTGGTGAATGCAACAGAAAATTGGAAACTATCCTAATAGAAACTAGTATGAGTAGAATGGTCATCCATCTATAATGGGACAAACAAAGTGAGACAGTGGACCAGTCACATCATTCATGATATAAAATCTCCAATTAACCCAATAGTTCTCCAACTTTCTCTGGCATGCCCAACTTTACTTTATATCTTTACTTCTTTTTTTTTTTTTAAACTGTGCAATTTTAAAACTGTGTATATTCTGTATATTTTGAGTATTTTTGAGTATTTATTATCTTATTCTTATTGCCTGTTTATGCCCCGTCCTTATCGTAAACGGTATGCTCCTCAGACTGTATCCTAATGGCCCCTTGGGGATAAATAAAGTCGTTCTGATTCTGATTCTTTTCCCTTAGTCTTCCATGCTCCACCTGCAGTGGCTCACACAGTTGGAGGACCACTAGATTAACCTATCATAACATACTTTTGGAGTGTGGCAGGAGCCTGAATAGCTGAAGAAAGTCCTCTTTGGCACAATGAGAACATGAAATGCAACACCAAAAGGCTTCATTCAAGCCTCAGGCTTCACTTTAGTTTCAGTCTCATAACTGTTTGTTTTTCATTTCCTGTGTTCATCAGTTTAGTTAGCTAGATGTAAGAAGACGACATCCTAGTTGTCATTACACCTACTGAGCTCTGATTGATCAGTTAAAGTGATTCCCCCGTTACGGTTAGGAAAATATAATTAGTTCACACTGGAGGCTGATAAATCAATATAGTTAAATAAAACTTTACTGAATTAAAATAACAATTTGCCAGGTACTAATAAAATTTGTGTGACGACATAGACAAACATGCAAATATCATTAATAGTTTTAATAAAAAAAATATCACACTCTGTCTGAATGCGTTTAAAAATGTCCAACTGAAGCTAAAGGTCTATTTAAAGTGTCAGAATTTGGCCTCAGTAAGATATTTATTTCACAGAGAAAAGAAGATCTGTTTGTGTGAGTGTGGGCACATGCATGTGTGTGTGCACGTGTGTGATCTACCTGTGGACTTAGCTCATTGCTTTTGGCCTGCCCCAGGCTGAGTTCTGTCAGTCGGATCTCCACGGGGTAGATGACGGAGAAGCTGCAGTTCTTGCGCTGATGTGGCATCACCATGGTGAAGCTTCCCTCTGGACTCTGAGACATGATGTTACAGGCTTTCCACACGAACAAATCGACACATGCACAGACAGGAGAAGAGATTTCAAATTTCCAGTTCCCCATAACCTGAGAAACTCATTATTGACACTTCACGTCACAAAGAGGACAGAATCAAAGGGTGGCAGCTGGAAAGGAAATCCAATTCAAGTTCTGATTACAGAACTGAAAGAAAGAAAGAAAACTGAATTGATAAAAGCATTACGGAAAAGGGAGTCACCAAAATGTTACCCATCAGTAACTGTTACCTTACCATTTTGATCATTCATTCGTTACTTTGAGCTTTTCCTCCATCAAACATGTATTCATTTCATTCAGTTCATCCACTGTGTTCAGCAAGCTTTAGACTGTGGTGCTAGTCGGCAATTTCAGTTGTTTAACCATACTTTTATATAGCTGTTAGCGCCATTCTGTTTGCCAGCCAAACTTTTAGATTTAAGGAATGTTCTAGAAAAACTCTGACTTTTATTATGTATAAAACGAGTAACACTGTTATGTTGCATTTAAAAATATGTGAGGTAGCTTTATTGTCACTTTGATTAGATCACATATAAGACCTGGACTGCAGACGGTTGCACTCAATGGTGAACGATGGGATAAACCACTGCTAACCTATAAATAATTAATTGAAACTGCTTTTTTTTGTGTGTCTGCAGCCTTTATTTCCTTATCTTTGTCTTACAGCCAGACAGTGACAGTTATGTTTCTTGACACAATGTTAACGCTGTGTTTGTCAAACAGCTGGAAAACAGGTGCATCCTTCTCACTCAATTCGTTACTCTCGCTCTTGGCCTTGATTAAAGCTCGACCAAGCACAAATGTCCAGGAAGTACACACATGCATGCACACAAATGTACCCCTCATTTCACAAGACATATAAAAATAAATAAATAGACAACACAAATCTTTTACGCAAAGACTTGAAAGTGTTTTATGTTTGGTTCTAGACTTTTTGGCCACAAATTGATCTTAGTGGTTCATAACAAGACTCACGGAAAGGGTTGTGTAGTTTCTTGACAGCGAGGGTGAAGCCACTGTCAGGGCTGTGAATGCGAAAGAAGATCATGGCGACATTCTGCGAAGAGCGGCTGGTGGCTCCTGGTGCAGTGGAGGAACAGTAGTCTGTGTAGCGCTCGTACGGAGGTAAAGGGTGGTCCTGATTGCTGGGGAACTTCTCCCCCTTCAAAACCCAGCCATCAAATATCTGGAAGAGGAACACATGATATGGAGTAAATACAAAAAGTAACGTCTTTACTTACTTGATGTTAATTTCAGTACATTTATTCCTCACCTTCACATACAAAACATGAAACAGTGTCTGAAAATAAAAGGCATTATTTTTAAAAATGTGGAAGAAGCTGTGGGCAGCTAGCATGTCCAAATTAAACTGTTAACTATATGACTAAGAGAGACGTTGTCAGCTTGATGTAAGAAACCAATTCCTTTTTACAAAAAGAAACAAGAAATCTGATTGCCACGATTCCCCCCCCTCTATACGTTTCTTTCTTGTATGCTGCGAGCAGTAAGTGAACTGGAGTCACATTCCTTGTTTGTGTGCACAGACTTGGTCAAATAAAGATGATTCTGAGTCAGTGGGTTGGTGAATATGCTGGGCTGAAAACAGATCTTTGTGTTTTCTATTAAACTTAAGACATGAATCATCACTTTATGTTTTATCGGGTAATCTGACATGCCATACATTATATCCTACACTGCTGTGCTGTGAATAATATTTAATTGCAAAAATAATCCAACATGAATTTCACTCTAAAAATATTCTGTAATCTCATCTCTTAAAATGAGGTGTGCCGTTTTGTTTTATCGAGCATGTTAATCCTACTAATATTTACACAAATCTGCTCTTGGTTTCTAGATCACATGCATGTAAACCTAGGTGTTACGAAATTCTAATGCCCCTCTTTCCCTATACCATGAACTGAAATCTGCACTGGCAGGCTTGGCTTCAGAACTAAAGCCTTCTCTTCCCACTCTTGCTCTGGGTAATGTGACCAATGCAGAAAGCATCCAGTGTGGTGTTTGGCCCTTAAACGCTGCCTTAACCCTGTTTGGCATCATTTCAATCGCACAAGAAGAAGATGAAATAGAATTCAGGGTTTAAACTGGAAAAAGCCTTCGACTTCCTGCCTTTCATTTGAAAGAGGGGTTGGATATGTGTGGGGGCTATTTTTAGTGAGTGTGCCAACCTTTATGAAGTCTCCAGTGCTGCAGTCGATGCTGACGTCAGACAGCTCCAGACTGATGACTTCACTGGGCTCAGCTATGATGAAAGCTGCACAAGCCAGCTGTGGCTTTGATGCCACAAAGGTGAAGAGGCCATCAGTGGCCAGCATGTCCAAGCATCCTACAAACCACACACACGGTCAGGTTTCCATTTCAGAGAAAAATACACTAACATACATATAAATATACTAGAGACTGGAACTTAGCGCTTTTCCTCCCCAGCTGAGCACTTTTTATTACAGGTCTCATTCATCCATTTTTATTTTATTTTTGTCAATTCAGGGTTCAGCAGCACACCCCAGGATACTTCAACATGCAGAATGGAAGAGCTGGGGATCAAACCACTGACCTTCCAAGTGCTGGACAGCCCATGCTAACTCCTGAGCCACAGCTGGTCCCTAAGCCCAACTATAACCACTTTTCAGCCTAACTCTTAAACTTTAACTTACCTTAGCTAACCTTCGCCCAGTCCCAAACCTACTCTGACCACACCAAGTAACCAAAGTAGAATTTATGGACTTACATGGAGAGACTACATTTCTGTATCCAAACTGGACTGGACCCCATAAGTGACTGTTAAATATATATATGCCAGAACACAGGTGAGGCAAACACACAACAGATGATTTGAGTTTAGTGTTAATAATTGCTCATGAGGTCAAAGTGTTACTCAGAGCACAACATCTGTTTTCATTTAAAAATGTTTGCCCGGATTAATGCATTAATTATTTAACGTGTTTAGTAGCCCATGTTCTAATTAAGTGACTGAATGGGTACTGGTGCATAAATGAACATTCACCCAATTACTGATTCAAATCCAGCAATTGTTATAATTGGGCGATTTAAAGCTATTTTTAAGCAGCTCTTACTGAGAGGTCGGCGGAAAATAAAATCCTCTGATTCTCTTTTCTGGGCCAAACTCAGCAGAGAATATAATCCATCTGAAGCTTCGTTGTCCTGAAAGGAAGAAGGAAAACAAACGAGTAAATAAAAACAAACAGAAAACCTAACATCTCACCTCTGGGCTGCTCACAAAAACTTGACAGACATAAGTTCAGACTGCCTTACTTGGTCAAAAATTCCACTTTGCTTGAGTTTAACTACAAACGCGACCTCACCTCGATGTAGCGAGCGAGCCCCATCCTTACTGAAACGGAGATGAGGAAGAGAAACAGCTGTGTGCGCAGAGCCACCGACATGCTGAAGTGCGTCTCTCGAGGAGTGTTTCCTGAAGCTGAGGGGAGAATAACGGAGCTGCCTGTGAGATCGCAGCTTTTATAGCAGCCCAGACAGGCAGGCAGGCCGACATCAGAGGGTTAGTGACAAACAATTAGCCGAGCGGACTTACAATGACTTTGATCATGAGTGAATAAAAGCGGTCATTCAAGGCTATTTTAGGGAACTCAAATGTGTAGAAACTAGTAATTGCTGCGTATGAATTCATTAGAGGAAATGTAATACTGAAAACATGTCAGTGTTTATTAAAAATTGCTACACAGCTTAACCATGCTTTGTGGTCAATTTGGTGACTCTTTATTGAAGAATATTAGCTCATGGGACATATTTGAACTGCCAAATACTGTTGGCATTGATTCTTCAAGTCTCAGGAACACTGATAAGACGGATGAACCATATTTTTTTCCAAAAGATATTTCCTCATTTGCTCTTTTGATGGCCATTGTGGTGCTGGAAACACATTCATCCAGAAACTCTCATTAGGTTCAATAAGGTTGAAATCTGGTAACTGCTCCAGCAAAACTGAATAATTCACGTTATTTCCGTTTTTAATAAGCCCTGCTGTGCCAGCTCTTGCCCTATGCATAGAGGTGTTGTTATCCTGGATGGGATCACTCCCATATGGATACAAATGATTCACTGTAACTTCATAACTGGGTAGGATAGGATTACTAGAATCACTCTGGACAACTTTATTTTGATTTGCAGTGATCCTTAACTCTAAGGAGACAAATGCACTCAAACAATGATAGACAAATACTCCTGAGCTATTACAGAGATTGTGGATCCCCCTTACAGTGGAGGTCAAGCATTCATGCCTGTACCAGCACTCTTTCTGTGCGTCACATTCTGTGTGTTCACTGTGGTGAACGATGACTCATCTGATACCACTTCTCCCACATGTGTCTCTGGACCAGTGCCTCTGGTTTTTTTCACCACTGAACTCTTCAGTGTGCATTCATCTCTGTAATAAGGATCCAATTGAATCTTAGTACAATATGACTCTATTTTTTGATGGACTCTTCTTACTGATACAGTCAAGAGGAAGAACTCCCGCTTTATTTTTACTTGCATATCACACTAATGCAGGAGTATCACAATCATCAAACATGCAATGTCAGACCAAATATTCAGTGTTTCTGTAGAATTTCCATAGATCTAAATGCTGATGTCACTTCACCATTCCTATAAAAACACCTGTTAATGGAATAGGCTATTTGACTGAAGCACCTGCCATCTGTGCCCCAACAATAAGCCCTCTTATCAAGTCCCTTCCATCTTTTCCTCTTGCCATCTTGATACAAAAGCAGAACTGAATAGGCCTGCTCTGAATGTTTATAGATGACTGGATGTTAACTGCTTAATTGTATGGTGCAGTGGTCCAGGGTGGAAGCATCTGCACTCTCCACTTTTTCCTGCAGTTTGTCACACAAATGAATATATTGAGACTTTGGCGAAGAGAAAAATGAACCTCGTGTGCTCTTTTATATATACACTTTTCGGACATGAATGCCCAGATTGCAAAAGTCATGAATTCTCAGATGTCCTTTGCGATACTGAATGAGTCAGCATTTATGCAGTGCCAGTCATGAGTCAACCTTCAGCTAAAGAAGCACTTTCAATTTTGTTTCAGTCTATTACTTTTGCCTGACATTTGGGCATTGGGGGGCACAGAATTGCAGTGGTTAGTGCTGTTACCTCACGGTGAGATTGTCATGAATCTTCTAGCTGGTTTAGAGTTTTTCCAAGCATGTATGTTCTCTCTGTGCACCTCGACAGCCTCTCACAGTCCAGTGAAAAGCATGTTAAAGTGTTCGCTGATCCTAAATTGAGCTTTTTATTTGAATTATGAGCTAAAGAGTACTCTGACAAGTGGGATAGGCTGGAATCACTGCCTTTTTTGTGTTTTATGTCCACCTCCAAAATGCTGGATTTAAGTAATTTGATTACATGTAAATTTTCCATGCCATTGTGTTGCATACGTTCAATGTAAAATGTTAATGGAATCTGGTCAAAAGAAATTTACTTAATTGGTAAGTTTATACCAAGCATATTTTCCTTAATGATGAATTATTTGAATGACTAAATCTTTGATTCTATATATTTCAGGTGCATTTCACTTAAAATAATATTTTTTGTTCCTGCTTCTGCTTTCTGATCAGCAACTTGTGGCCTGATGGGACTAATATGTGTGACAACTTTTGATTTACTTGCTGGTTACTATTAAGACTCAAGAGATATCTATGACAACTGTGACAACTATCTTTTTAAGGACGTGTTTTAGCTCCCTGTTTCTAATAGAGGAATTGTGAGGACATGAGGTGTGAAATCTATGAAACACTACTGAAGTCTGACTTACTGACTGAGGTCAGTTAGTCAAACACTCATTAGATTAGAGAGAGGATACTACAATGATTTTTTTAATGTTTCACATAGCAGTTTGATAAGAGGTGCTTTGTATTCCACTGTTTCATATGCTGCAATTAGACCCCTATTAGACTGAGCAGAATGCCACCAAATTTTGCCTCATGCTGCTAGCTTCTGTGTTTAGAGAGATATGACCCTTTGCTTAGATTTTCTATTTATTTATTTATTTAACTTGTTTTTGCTTGCCAATTTGACAGGCAGGAAATCAAAATGGACAGCTGTAGTCTAAATAACATCTTTGGACAAAGTGAGAACAAAATGAGCAATGAGTCATACTGTATACTGCACACACAAAAAAAGAAAAAACACTGGAATATGTGTCCGAAAAGGAAAAAGTGAGAAAGAGCCAACAAGGGAGAGCGAGAGGCTGCGATGTAGTTCAATTTGTTTTGACATAGGAAAGTCATTTAGAGTAGACCACTTTTGGCTGCCTGTGCTGCCGCTGTGAAAGGTCAAACTCAGATGTAGCTGAGTGTAAGAGACGATGATCAGCCTGTCAGCGCGCAAACATACGTCTGATAAAATAGCCCTCTCTTTCTGTCATTCATCTGAAATGACGATGAGAGACTGTGCGTAAGTGCATCTTGAGCTAATTATAGCTGACATTTTTTACATCGTTATTAAGGTCTATGATGCCACACAGAACAACAAACCACAAAAAATAATGACCATAATGAATAACATTTATTGTAACAGCCCGTCAGCCTGCTGACTTTTAATGCTGATGACCTATTCGAGGTGTGTTACTTTCATCTAAAAGCCAGTAGTCAGTGTTAATAATTAGTTGCTTCACAGAGTCATTGTGTTGTGAAGATGCCGCAACCTATTAGCCAGAGTCTCACTGTTTAAAGTGTGTTTTGCTAATCTGAATGACACCACAGGAAAGGGAAAATGCTCGCAAAATGCTACGCGGTGAGTGCCCATGTGTGTGTAGTTCCTGGTGTCAAATGCTCGTCCCTTGGCGATTTCACACAAACTTTGTGATGTGATGTGTGTGCGTGTGATGTGGAACTGTGATACATACCATAATTGTTAAAATCCAATTTATTAAATGAATTGATAGATTTTAATTAACACGTAACCCCAGAGTCTGATTATACTGCTCTAAATGATGAACAGATACGGCAATTCCCTCAGTGCTGGTCTATTTGAAGAGTTCATTTTCTAATCTAATAATCATATTTAACAACCACTCTTCCCCTATTACCACCCCCAGTGTATCACCCTGACTGAATGAAGGGTGAGAAAGAATGAATGAATTGCCATCCTATGCTACCCATGGATGAACTTTCTCTGTAAATGTGTTAATCTTGGGAAACCATAAAAATACAGCACTAGAATGACTAAACCAACAGCACACAAAATTATCCCAGTAATTGTGATAAGAAAACACTGACAGAAAAAAAACTCAGTACATTTGAATATTAAAATCGGAACATGAAATTCAGACGTTTTGAAAATGTATTAAATTTAGATACCGTAAATATCATCACTAAAAAAAACAAAAAGACAAGCGCAAGCGGAAGAGCCAGCTGCTTCTGTCTTCACGAGACAAAAGGCTACACCACCATCTGGTGGCAAATGCAGAAACAGGTCTGCTTTTGCTTCAGGAAATGCATGAATCAGTGGTAACTTCTCAATGATTCTCCAAGTGGCAATGACAAATCCTTACCCCTTTTTTTCTCAAAAAGGCAACTGATTTGGTTTATCGAGATTTTCCTGAAGATAGAAGCAGTTAAAGAAAAACTGAAAGGGGTTTGATTTGCTGTGCCTGGGATGATTGCCCCAGCTGGCAAGATGTGACAGTCACCCCTCCATGTGGTTAAAGTTAAACCACAGTGATTGTTGACTACAGACATTAGTCTTAACCCTGCCTTACTGCCCAGCATGCAGCCTCCTTTTGAACACCTGCTCCCTGGCAAACGTAGCACATGTAGCTAAGTATTTTTGTTTTTTTGTTTTATGTGTGTTGCCTCCTTTACACACACAGGAACACACATTTTTTTTTGTGTGGATCTGTCTGTCAACACAGCGGTCCAGCCCGGCTCTCCCCACTGCCTGACTGACCCATTCATCTCCTGTGGGGGCTGTAATGAGCTGACCCTCCCCATTTGGACCAACCTGACAGAGAGAGATTACTTTAAAGTCTGCATGGATTTTCTCCTTTGTCCCCTCCTCCCCATTCCTCTCCCTTGAAAGTGGCTAATTCAAAGTGCATTAATGAGGAGCGATGGATAACACACTCTTCTTTTAATTACCTTCCAACCAAGTTCTTCAGGGGAGGTCTGGTGACTCCCATCTGACACTGGCCTGTTTATTTGGTTTGGTTTTTACCAGTTAGACTTTTGTATGATGCATTGTGTAGCCAGAAGAGATCACGCTGAAGCTTACGGGTTATAGAGACTAGACATTAAAGAGAAAAATAATAAATGCGCAAAATACATTTATATAAAAACAGTTTTTTCTTGACGCACATCTTTAAAAAAATATTCAATCTATTATTGTCTGGCTATTGAACAAACACTGATTAAGCTGATATTAAAAATAAAATACTGAGGTATTGTTCACACTGAAACGAGCCACTGAAACATGTTGTGAAGAGCTTTTTGTTGTCTGTTTCCTGGTAAGCACATTCACAAATTATACAGGGATGATTGATGGTGCATGCAGATGATGAGAATAATTCTACATAATAGTATAATTACAAAGTGTGATGCAAAATAATTGTTCTGGAGCCGACAGGGACCACTTTCCCCAATGAAACACAATTAGGTAAACTGATATAAACAGAGAGCAGGATTTAACATAAAAGCTTAGGGAGTAAGCTAATCACTTAAAGCAAATCGACTCCAGTTTTGTTTGGGTGATGAAATAGATTGCTCAAACTAAAAAATAAAATAAAACTCAGCATTTCATGCGTATACTCCTATTATACTAGTTTTTTTATACACTTTCTTTTTGTGCGTGTAATAAAACACACACTTACGTAAGTGTAGTAAATAGCTCAAGTCTGATCCTCAGTATCAGTGATCTCCAAACCTGGTATGGTAAAATAATACATACCAAAGTTGAAGCTACAGACATGATTTTGTAAGATTTTCTTTTAAACAATTAAGGCAAAAATCCCCCTCAGTCACAGGGCTACGGAGGTTTGATGTTGTTTTTGCAAAAGCAAATACGTTTACCTGCCGGGTTAATGATTTAGGAACATTTTTTATTGTTATGGAACACACTTTGATTCTGCAGGCCATGCTCCTATTTGTACAAAATCTCTGGAGGCTCCTGTATGTCAGATGGTGGCCTTTCAGCTCATATCTTGGAAATCATTTTTTCAATTTCAGGCAGTGACTATGGAAAAAAAAAAAAAGCAGACACTTGTCTGATGTTTTTATTTATGTGAGTCAGTGGCTAACTCGAGAGAGCCTGAGAGTATCTTGCACCAAGACAGCTGCCATTGCCATTTGTTAGGCAGGCAGGAACTGTACAGAAGTATACAGAAGTATACAGTTGAAGGTCTTTAATTGGCTGTTAAAACTTCTTACTCTTTCAAATTCTTTTAGATCGGCTCCAAATACTTCTGGCTAAGTCCTGGGCAACATTATTTAACTCTGTGGAGGGGGGGAGAACTTTTCTTGCTTTATATATTGACGTACTTTCCCTGAATGCCAGCACAGTGACATTCTTTTTATTCAGCTCATACTGATCTTGTGCATCCAGTTTAAAAAAATATAAAATAAACTCTTTCTTCCATCAACATATAAGTTTCCTCACACTCTGAAACATGTCTGCTCAAGGCAGGTGGGTGGGCCTTTAAATGTGTTCCTTCATCATTCAGGCTCACTGTGGTCTGGGCAGTCTTATCCAGCCTAATAAACATTGATTAGTCTACATAATCAATGCATTCAATGACAATGATTCAGCACACTGCATAAATTTATCGACTGCAATCAGCTATAAACAGCAGCCCCTTTTTTTCATCCACTTTCTGTTTTATTAACTACATTTTGATGGAAAAATAATTCTCTGCAGAGTTAACAGACATATTTCATTAAGTGATTAAGTGATACCGAGGTGAAATAAAATCTATTGACCATCTGTCTAGATTTTCTAGGGGAAAAAAATAAAAATAAAAAAATGACACGAATGATTAAAAACCAGCACGGGGAGCTACCAAACAGCTACCAGAAGGTGGCACTGTTTAGCTGCTGTTGGCTTTGCTGACAGCTCTTTGTTACTTTTTCAACCTGAAGAGTTTCACACTGAATTATCTTTCTGTCTTAACAAGGGTGAGCGAACTTAGCAAAAAACAACAAATACGAGCAAAAATCAGATTACCCCTGAATTAAAGTTCAGCTATAATCACAGGATTCAGAAAATCAAATCAGGAAAATTAGGCATCACAACAGTTGGGTGATTTTGTCACATGCCTACTTTATGTTGTACTACTGAACCAGCTTACCCAGCTGCATTGTGCTTTAACCTTTGAAAACAAATCTACCCTTTCAGTGTAGGTGAGAAAAGTTTTCGGGGAATACCAGAACACACTTGTCTGCTCGTACGATTTCAAAACCCCGTCTAAAATGAAACAGAATGCCAAGTGATATATCATTTTTCACTAGACAGTTGAATAAAAAGAAAAAGTGCAGTAGGAAAACCCCAACGTGAGGCATGTAACTTTGCTACTCCTGGTTTCCATGGCCATGCATGACCAGGTCATGTAATGAATGTTGATAAAGTAGAAAAGCCGCTTTAATCAGGACGGATCACTGTGCAGAGGTGGAGAATGTCAGAGAGAGCAGGCACAGCTGCTTAGTGAGAAATCCAATATTGACTGTCGGGATAAATGTCCTGCATATTCTCTCATCTGTCCCAGGGGCCGTGGTATTATGCCTCTCACGTTAGCACTCCTAATTGGATTAAAAATGGCTTGTTATTGGGAGAAAAATGACTGAAAAAACTATCATGATTATTGCCTCTCAACAGCATTGGCTCCCAGAGCTGAAGAGGTGACTGTAAAAAAACAAAAAGCAGTTTGTTTGGAAGCAAACTTGCTTTGATTGATTGTGTTATAAGCTCAGACTACTGTGGACA
>VOQK01027224.1:0-10739 GCA_015052645.1 Benitochromis conjunctus
TTTTGTTGTGGTTTTTTTTTGGGGGGGGGGGGGGGGACTCCCCTATGAAGCATGAAGATAAGAGATGTGCTGTTATTTATTGTAGAACCGTGGGTATGGGTCCCAGAGGCTAATAACTAGGATTGTAACAATATTAGATTTTCACTGCATGATAATCATGGAGCCTCTGCCAAGGCCAGTGGCCTGTTATACAAGTTTAAATAAAGTTATCCAGATCCTTACTAAAATTTCACACATTCTTCCTTTTTCATTGCTCTGTCTCTTTACCAAGTTTCAAGAAATACATCTGTGTAGTTTGACCTCCAGGCTTTCTGGAAGGCAGGCTTTCTAAGATGAAGTTAGTGTTTTTAAAAGTGTTTTCATCCAAATCTGATTTTCCCTAAATCTCATCAAGTTGTGTTGTTGCCTGAAGGGGCGTCCAGAGGGAGAGACAAGAGACAGATAAATTCATCTTAAACTTATCTCTACTTTGAGCGGAGTGATTTAAACAGTTACCAATGGGAGTGGGAAATACCTTAGAGAGTTACGCACCAGCAAGAGACCGGTGTCCTTGAGCGAACAGCCGTTAGCTACAAACTCGGTCGGCAGTGAACACCTTTATGTGTGATTTCTTCTTCCTCATTGAATCTCAGTACAGTCTGAGAGAGCTAGAAATGCATATGAGGAAACAATGGTACTGAGCATGCCGATCACAGTCACTGTGAGCTTTGCCGATGCGATGTGTAGTTGTTACATAATGGGCTCTAGATAGATTCAGTGCTGAAGTAGAAAGGTGCGCATCAAGTTACATCACGAGTTATAGCTTACAGTTTTAGAAAGGTGTGCAATTATAGTCTATCTAAAGCACAACAAGCATAAATGTCGATGTTAGACCCCAAAACCTCATTGAATACAGATACCCTCAATCTATTGAGTCTTAAGGGGTAAGCAATAAGTATAAAACACTGATTTAGCTTTCAAATCAGAAACGGCAAGCCCACACAGACTTACCTAAAACCTGTATTCTTTTCAGTGGCCTCCAGAGGGCAGTACTTGTGGATGCAGAAACACTTTCAGTCCTATATAAGTCTATTGGAGAAACAAGCCTCTGGCTGAACCCCTGTAAGCAATTTGCTGGTGAGTTTATGAGTTTAGTCAGTCATTTTGGGTCATATTGAATAAGGTAAGGTCAATTTTGGTCATTCCAAGTGTCAGAAAAGAGGATTATCCTGGATATCCTCCAGGCTGCTGATGTAATCAAGCCAATGAGTGTGCATTTCCACAGTCAGATCCACCACCAACAAGATGGTGATGGTGAAAACCATCTCTTTGAGTCTTCAAAACAAGAATTTGAAACCAGTGGGTGACATCATGGTTGCTACATCCATCACAGTTCAGCACAGTGTTTCAGTACAGGTAGGGTGGGATGAGGTGGAAAAGCACCTAAATAGTACATCATAAGATTTTACTACCTAATCCAACAGACTATTTGCTTCCACAGTTTGTACAAAGTATGAACTTTATGTGAGGCATTTACAAACCACTGGTCCAGCGCGTAAGAAGCTGGCTCTTCTGTGTGTTCAAATTTCTGAAAAAAATTAAAAAGAAATAAAAGAGAAAGATTCTGCCACTTTGAACTGGACAAACAGTTAAGAAAATGGATGGATGGACAAGGTTGCTTAGCCCAAATTCTAAACAGCGTTCTCAAACCCAGAGATTCCCCCAAACCTTTGATTGCTAAGTTACTAAAAGTAGGTTTTAAAACATAAAAGACAAAAATCTTGTTTGGCGTAAAGCTGCTGAACATTAGCTAATATTTTCCAAAGGCGAGCGTCAATTATTCACCCGTTAGGAACGACGTCTTGTCGTTGAGCGGTCGCTGCTTCAGCGGGCATAAAGAAGGATTCATCATAATGTTGCAAGGCATGAAAAAAAAATGGCTGCATGATTTTTCCCGTGAAATTGGAAAATTGGTGCTATTATGTGGCAGTTTCAATCAATGGAGGATTTCTGAATGACTCCACGCATGATTCATGTCAGCATATTGTTGCAGTGCCCTAACCCTTTGGCTTTTCACCCACTTCAAGCTGTCCCGCTTTCTTTAGATTTAGCTGGAGGGCTCTCTCTCTCTCGCCCCTCTGGTATGTTTTTTTGTCTTACAGTCGCATCTGACTCAGCACACCTTTACTTTGAGTCTTGTTTCCTTTCCTTTGTCCCTAACGCCTCTGGCCTAAACAAAGAGCAACTTTATTTCCGTCCATTTCTGCCTCGTTTTCTCTCCCCCATGCTTTGCATCTTCCCCCCTCCCCCACACTTCTCCCTTCCTTGACTGTGGACACAGTGTTCATGTGTGCATTTGGAGGGTGTAGGATTTTTTTTTTTGGGAGGGAGGGGAGGTGGGGGGTGGGGGGGACATCCCATAATCACCAATCAGAAGGTTCCTGGGGGCAGTTGTCATAGAAACCTCGTGCACGGCTCTTGACGCTCCTCCCACCCCTTAACGCCGCCACCACCACACTGGCAGAATTGCATATCTCATAATGATAATAATATCATTTCTGAGGCAAAAGGAAAAAAAGAAAAGGAGGAGGTGGAGGAGGGAGGGACGGAGGGTACAGACCATAATAGTGTTCCTGTTCGGCTGGTCGCCATGGAGATAAGCAAAGTGGGTGGTGGAGGGGAGGAGGGTAACAGGCGGGGTCAGATTACCATGTAAGTCAAAATACATACCATAATACTTCTTGACCCCCCCTCCCTTCGCCATTCCCTCTGTTAGACACCATCTCTGCTCCACCTATCCTGGCCCTCTGAGGCACCAGAAAGAAAAAGTGGAAATGGATTTGATCAGCCCCAACATGTCAGCCATATGAGATAACGCACACCACCACAGAGAGGCTGACACATGGAGAGAACAACAAAAGACGATGATGAGATTTGTAGGACGGGGCAGTCTGGATGTCCCTGTGATGGAGTTCAGATCTTTTTATCCGCCATATTTCAGCCGCATTTGTTTTTGACTCGTGTGACGTAAAACAGGAAGTTCACTGATAGAAAACTCATTGATCACTTTAATATATTCATAGTGACAGATCTGTTAGACCTGTCGACATCACGTACACGGTGTGCAACTATATATAGTATTTAGAAGTAATCACTGTGAGCCAGAAGCTCAGGGTTCAAACTGCCCTAAAGGCTCTGCTTCAGGCTCTTTTTTCTGCTCTTAGATATGTATGATGTCATTGGGGTGGTGGCGAAAGGGGTGGATATCCCTAATATGGTTGTATAGAGCAAAAACCTTTGACTGTGAGGGGCAGCCATTCAAAAAAGGTTGGCCTTAAAGGGACTTTGGTATAAAATAGCATTATTTTGAACTATGAATCATGCAAAACTGCTCCAGTACAATTAAAAGATGGAGCTAAAATATGGAGCGTAATAGACCCCCTGTGAATAAATTAGTTATCAACAGGAACATAGCTGTTGTAAGAGAGACGCTGAAGAATCCTGAACTGAAATCTATGGGAGAAATGTAAAACAGCCAAAATTATATCTTCTTTGGAACAAAGTCAGCAAACTTCCTCATGATTGTGTACATGCAGCGTTTATGTCCGAGTCGTCCATGTCATGTTTCAACAGCATGTATGACTCCCTTCACCTGCGCCTTTCCAACATCCATGCCGTGACTGGCTACTAATGCTGGAGGTGAGAAGCTACACAGGAAACCCTCACTCTCTCAATCCTCCATAACTACTCTCTTTAAAATCTTCTTCTACATCTGGGATGTCAAACTCATTTTACATTGTGAGCCCACTATAATCTTCAGTGGGCCAGACCAGTGAAGCTCTTCTTTCTGTCACTGTACAGAAGTTTAATTGCACATTTACTCCTGCTGAAATCTTAATATAAGAAAAAGAAACGCAATTACTATGTTGGTTTTCTACCTGACAGAGAAATGCTGCTGTAGTAGAAATCTGTCAGCATGACTTTTTGGCTTAAATTGTAAGAAATAAATCACTAAAATTACTAAAAAGATCTGGTAGGTTATTGTTGCAACCTTCCTGTAATTATAAAACTAAAAGCTTTTGTTAATTAAGTGAGCTATTGTAAAAAAATTACATTTAAATAATAGATAGTGAAAAACAAGTGGAACTTTTGTGTCATATAATTGTTTATCTATTAGTTTATTACTTTGGTGTGGGATCAATGGCCATGGAAGAGGTCTTTATCAGTAGGAAAAGGTGTAAAACTTATGAAAATACAGTCAAAAGTCCATTCCCGGGTCCTTCACATTTTCCAAATCGGCCAGAGTCTTTGTCAGGCCCCTGGGCTTTATGTTTGATGCCCCTGATGTAGACTCATGTCCTAGATTCAAAATTTCTCTATGCTAACTTACCAAACCATATCATATTGAGCAGTGACCATTCTTGCAGACTGGGTATGTTTGTGCCATTGTAAACAGGAAACAGGGGATAGGCTACTTGTAGAAAGTACAGAAGGACAGCAGTGGCAAAAATGTATAACCAGAGACATTTTGGTCCGCGCGATGATGAGGTGGAGTATATGGCGGTTATGGTGTCAGAAAACAGAGGGGAAACAAAAAAGGAATGTAAGCTGGAGCTTATCCCAACTGATGATGCAAGAAACAGGATACACCCCGGACAGAGCATCACAGAGGTTATCATGATGATGAAAGTTATAACATTTCATCCTGAGGAGAACATGCGCCAAATATTGTGACAGTGCATCCATCAATTGTTGAGACATCTCAGTTAGAAATGCAAATGTCAAACTGCCGTTGGCGCAAGAGAAAACACCAGAGGATCACCAAAGTCAGGACAGTCTGGGCGACCGACCAGCTGGCATTGCCTCTCATATGGCTAGGCTAGTAGCATGGCTAAGGGCCAGGTTGTGCTAGAAAAAAGGAAGGTTCAATGCCATTTTGTCTGACCATGTTGGAAAGAGATGTTTATAGATGGTTCAAAATGCCACACTTCAAAGTGGAGTGATATGCCAGCTGTGTGGAATAATTTTTTATGTTTTATTTTTGCATGAAATAGTGGCAGATATATTGATGCAAACATTAGCAAAAAGTGCTGGAGAGTCTTTACCACACTGGCAGATGGCATTGTAAAATGAGCTAAGAAATGCCAGGTTCTCAAATGATTTCTCAGATTTATAAAGCTGTAAACTCAAAAAAAAGTCTGCAGATCGCATCTTCAGGAATTTGTCACACAATTACACAAAGATGGAAATCTTCCAGTTCATCTCGCTGTTCCCGCTTGTCCCTTCTTGTCACAGTCGGACTGCTTCCAGTGGAGAGGGAGAAAACGACAGTGAGCAGGGCCGAGAGCCAAAATCCAGTTGTGACAAATACTTTTTTGCGCAGTTTTGAGTCAATGCTGACCAAGAAAATGACCAATAACTCCCGTATCATGTTACAGACAAGTGCCGTCACTTAATTGGTCTGACAGCCTGCTGCTGTATATCTAAATAATATATTTCCTGAGCAGAAGGACAGTGCAAATCTGCAAGAGGTTAGGCAGTAAACACAGCAAATCGCTGCACATAAACACGGTGATTGCGCCGCTGCTGCCTCAGTAATTTTCATTACGGGGGACAGGGAGTGTATTGTGCTGCTCAGATACTTTGCCAATGAAGTTTTTGATGAATTCCCAGCTGCTGCTCCTTCGCCTCACTGCCTTTGTGCTGCCTCCTCTCTCGGGTCTCACTACCTTCTTGAGTCACCTGAAGATAGATGCCCCCTCCACCCTCACTCGCCCACCCACCACCACCGCCACCTAATATGCAAAGTCTGTGCACGTCGGGCTGTGATGTCGGCACGCGCCTGGAGGGGTTGGCGGGATTGCACTGCTCACAAAAACAGGCCTAGGCCACAACATAATACCCCCTCCCCCCATCTGACAACACAGACATCCCATAATAAGCATTTGCCTGCCCCCCTCACCCTCCTCACCACCACCACCACTTCCTCCTCCTCCTCCTTTCTTCAGCGCTTGGCCTGCCAGTCCATAATAATCACATGGCTAATTCTCCTCCTCTCTCTCTCTCGCTCTCAGCCCCTTCCTCCTCCCCCTCCACTAACACCATCATCACTTCCTGTCTTATAGGTTCCTCAAGTGCAGAGTATATTATGTCTCTGTAAACGGCAGCCACTGCTGCTCAAAATACCCAGCCTTCCCATCTGTGACGTCTTTGTCGCACTTCGTCAGGCCGGGGCTCCTCTCGCTGTCTTTCTTTCTCCCCCACAGCCTCACGGAGCTGCAGATCATCACAGACAGATATGATAAACTGTGTATTTATTTGGTTCTAACCACAGAGGGAAAGTTCACCAAAATCAACAAAGGGCTTGGAAAAGAGGTCCCTCCCACACATCTTTTTTAAATGTCAAGTTCAGTTATACACAATTGTCTTATTGACAGATGTATTATTGTCTATTGTTCTGCCATGTTAGGCAGTGTAGGGCGTAACGCATTACTATAATCACATTACATTTGCCAGTACTTTTCATCCATCCATCCGTCCGTCCAAGTTGGAGCCTATTCTAACCGTCATAGTTCGAGAGGTGGAGTACAAACTGAACAGTATTAACATAAAAGTAAGGAGTGAATAAAAAAAGAAACAGGGTGAAGAACACAAAGGTCAAGTGGGACATCTTTCTAGCTGACAAAATCGACCACCACCATCCACCTCTCCAATCTCTTGATGTGGATTGTAAAACCGGACTGCCGCAGCTTTTACATGCATGATACCAAAGGACACCTTGTTTGTAATGGGGTGAGGCAGGAGGCAGTTTATCTGGCAGTTATGTCCTTCAATTATCTGCATGACCCAGTTGAGCTTGTGCAACAATCGGTCGACATCAGTTGAAGCAAGAGATGGGACAAAAATAACACTGTGATTTACAACTTTTGAGGGGTGATGATTACTTTGATTTTACTGCATGACACCACAACATAAACATGTTGTGGTCCTCTCTGAGCTGTTTTTCACCCACTGTGCTGGCAGCTTTGTAGTAAAACTTAAATATGTTACTGAAAGAAAGATGTTTGTCATCGTTGTTAGAAGAAACACAGAAGTAAAGAAGAAGAAGAAGACAAAACAAAGAATATGTAAACTAATACATTACTTAAAAAGTAGAAGATAAAAATGATTTTATTGTTTTTTTAAGTAATGACCTTTGACACTAAAAATAAATATACTTTTACATGTACGTTAGGGTCAGATGATCATCAGTTGGACATCAGGGCCAGAATCGACTTGCCAAAGGGTTTCATCCAGCCCACTGCATAAATTCTGAACTTACAATTCTTTTGTTAAGATTTCGTCACCAGTTTTATAAACGGGGGGCTATTAAATGAGAACATTTACAGAAGGTATTGCACTGAAAGAAAGTGGAACAATTTGAAGGTTTTACTGGTCCAGCGCTGACCTAAAATGGGTTTGACACCTATCTCTCTGTGTGTGTGTGTGTCTGTGTTTGTCTGTGTGTGTGTGTTCTCGTGTTTGCTGAGGAATTTAAATGCCAAACTAAAACTTGGAACAACTGGGAAATTGAAGTCCTCGATGATGGCACGAGAAACACACTGCGACTCAGTCGTATGTTTGCAGTTAGATCAAAATGTCAACGTCATGGTGCAAGGATGTTGGGCAGTATACATACTGGTCACTGAGCCAATCAATGTCAGAGCTGCTGATGGGAAATTACTTAAACATTGAGCTCTGACGCTGTACAAGAGCTGAAGGACGAGTCAGTGTCAATGGCACCTTTGGTCTAAATCTGTCCTGTGTCGAGCGTGATGTCAACCAGGAATGTTATTATTAAGCCAAACTGGATGTTGGTCACAGATGCCATCTGTGTGGCTTCCTACTGTACCAGATATAATATGCTGCACTATTCACATTTCACTCTTTCCCTTGCAAGCATCCATGGGATTTTTTGGCGCTAACCCCGCTATCTGGAGATGTCCCAGTGTCTGGGAAGTCCTGAAAAACTGTTAGTTTCAGTGGCGCCTTCAAGAGTCCAATGGAAGATCGATCACCTGTTTTATCAATGCAGAGCGAGACCTTGCACATGGACGCTGTTAACCCTTTTGGGGTTGACAGTTTATTCTTTGACATTTATGATTTTGGTTATCGGGCTTCTTTCTGCCCCCATTTACAGATCCCTTATAAATATTTACATATTGTTTTCTTTGTTTAGGACCTGCCAAAAAGCTTTGGGAGAAAACTTGGTTTCTAATATTCTATTCAGATTTTCCAGTCTGCAAAAATAAAGCAGAGCAAACTCATCAACATAAATATGAAACTTATAAATACACTTTTGATTCCAATACTGCTATTCCACAACTGGATAAGTGTCTGAACGTAAAGTTACAGGATGATATTACGTCTGACAGAGAAGAATGAGTGGATTATTTAACCAGTCAGGTTTGGCTAGTAGGTCAAATGATACTAACCTTTAAAAAAAGAAAAAAAAAAACCCTTTTCAAATAAAGCGGTTAAATGACAATTCATTTAAAATTCTTTACAAAAAAATGATCATAATTACCAGCAAAAACCTGCTTTACAGGTGGTTTTATGAGACCTGGTGCACATCACTTATATATCAAAGCACAAACATGTATGTTAATTTATTATTTATCTTTAGATCTTCATTATGTCACTTTATATAGTGAGATGGCAAAAACTGCTGTTCATGAACACCAAACTAATAATAAAAACATTGTTATTCTTCTTTGCTAGCTACATATTCATCGTATAAGACAAAGGAATCAGCTATCATGACCATGCCAAAATATGACCTCAATGTTTTATGCTGACTGCTTTTTCTTATGTAAAAACAAACAGCAGACACATTAACATTCACATTAACACGTTGATGAAATGGTTTGTAAAAATTGTTTCAGTACGGATCAAACAGGAAGTCATGAAGTCCAATGGGATTTGTTCTAATGCTATATGAGCCACCTGGAGATCGTGGGAGTTTTACGGGACAAAATAAAATATACTATATAAAATATATTGCTCAAGTCCAGAAAAATAAGTAAGTATGTGAAAGGCAGCACCTTAGCCCGCCAGTATTTATTTTGCACTTAGGACATGAACGTCGAATTTCGAAAGGAGACTGGGCGGTAGATGAGTTGAATGCAGAAATGTCTTACATTAAAGGGATATCGACTAAAGTTGAAGCAGTGCTAGGCTGTACTTTCTTGTAATACCAGTTTGTGACACAAGATGGTGTAGTGAGACAGGTAAACTTTATTTACCAGTTAAGTAGCTAAAACACCCTTTTCTTTATGGTAGCCTGGCAAAGATGTAAAGAGAAATATCAATAGTTACAACAACAATAGCAACATTACATAATGCTGAAAATGTGCAGAGGTTAATTTAAAAAAGTACTTTTAACCCTGAAAATAAATCCATTACAGTCTGTATATTTAGTGCCCTCTGGGACTTCATGAAAAATAACTAAGTTTGTTTTTGTAAAGACACATCAAACAGCAAAAACTTTAAAAACAAAGCAAAATATTAATTGATCACAGCTTCCAGAATCAGTAAGTAATCATTAAAATGTTGGATAAACATAAACGCCATCTTCAGAAAAATCCAGTGCATTCTGTGTAATGTGACAAAAACAATTTCGCTCATCAATAGCCCAAAATCCTTCTTTTGACACAATGTGTGAATGATGAGACGCCATCATGAACACCTCATCCTACCATATTATCCCAAAACAGTGCTTCACTCTCACACTGCTGGTTTACTTGTGGCTCCTTGGATATTCACAAGTAGAATGGGAGGCAGAGCCTTCAGCTTTCAGGCCCTTCTTCTGTGCAACCAGCTCCCAGTTTGGATTCATGATGCAGACGCTGTCGCTGCTTTTAAGATTAGGCTTAAACTTTCCTTTTTGATAAAGATCATAGTTACGGCTGGATCAGATGACCCTGAACCCTCCCCTGGTTATGCTGATGCAGGCTCAGACTGCCGGAGTACTTCCCATAATACACTTATCATTTAGTTTCTTCATACTTCCTTTCAATCAATCAAATCAATTAAAATTATTTGTATAGCACCCTTCATACAACTCTGCAGCCCAAGCTACTTAAAGAAAACACAACAACAACAACAGCATAGCCTCTCTCTCTTTCACTTTCTTTCATACACAAACAGCCGAACTGAGGAAACACTATCAGTGAAGAACAAACAGAGACCTGGTATATACATTAAAGAAATATATATATATCTATGATAACAAAGCACAATATATATGTAATAAAAACAGTTTATATCACTCCTCTTGTCATTAATTTGATCTTCTCTCTTACATAGTTTTTGCTTGTCCTCTGTCACACTAGAAGACTGGCCCTCTCTTGTTCTGCTGGAGGTTTCTTCCTGTTAAAAGGGAGTTCTTCCTCCCCACCATCACCAAGTGTTAAATATAAAGTGACTGCTGTTGTGAATTAGTGCTATATAAACAAAGTTGAATTCAATCAAGGGTCACTTTTTGAATATATCCAGACCCCCACAGTCCTGGATTTAGCTAAATTGAAGAGGGAAACAAGGAGCCAAAATATCAAAAATGGGGTAATTGTGACTGTACAAACTGACTTCTGGGTGTGAAAGGAGCAAAAGTAAACTTTACAATCAGCCTTACGCACGCACACACAGGAGCTGCCATTTTATCTTACCTTCTCAAACACATATGCGTGCACTCTCTCTCTCTCTCTCATGCACTTATTATA
>VOQK01027232.1:0-13300 GCA_015052645.1 Benitochromis conjunctus
CTATCTATCTAACACCAGCCTGGATTATGAATTCAAATGCTGCCTTTGTTATTGAAAGAGTGAGAGGATGAATAGCAAAAGCACCTTCATTCATCTCAGGCACATTTTTACCATGCTTTGGAAGACAGTAAAGGAAGGGAGCGGTAAAAATAGTTCCTGTCTAGCCAGTAATGATAAAACCATACCTCATCATGCAAACGCTAGCCTTCATGTATTCTGAATAAAGCCAAGAGCAACATCAGGAACTATTGACCTGTTCAGTCATGCCCAGCACACACAACAAAAGTCTTCAAGAAGTGTTTCTTTGAATTGTCTCGAACACTTTCTTTATCTTCCAAATCCCAAGGCATGCCAGAAAGACAGTACTTTCAGTACTCAGCCTTGAATCAAAGGTGCTAGGACAAATTCTATTTTCTGATTACAGTTGCTAAGAAAGTAGCACCCGTGCAGCTGGAGGGCAGAGAGTGTCAGTGTGGGTTTCTGTGTGTCTTTGTGAGGAGTGGTATAAAACATTAGCTAATAAAAGCAGGGGATAAAATACCATTTAATTAACTGCAGAACAAGTTTTGCCCCTAAGCAAAAAGAGGAGGCAGAAAAAAAGATAGAGAAGATTTTAGAAGATTGCCTCTGGTGAAAATACAAGCTCTTTGTTGCAGGCTTGTTCAAGCTGACATCAGTTTATACATTAGTATCGACATCATCATACAGAGAGGAGCAGGAGGGGCCGCAGGTTCTGGGCTCAGTTAATAAAAACAGCTTCATGTGTATTTGCAAGCGGCAAAAGTAAGGAAATATAAAACCTTCCTTTGAATACACAAATAAAAATTAAGTAAAGATCCTTCCAATCATATATTTTCACAATCGTTTAACCAGTTCAGGGTTGCAGTGAGGGCTTGAGCCTATCTTAGCTGTCATAGGGGGTGAGGCGGGCTATACCATGGACTGTATTGCAGAGCTACAGACAACCATTCACTCTCACATTTACACCGAAATTAACGCACATGTGTCTCTGCTGGAATGAATGGGTTAAGCAAAAAAGGTAAATGTGCTTTCTCTTTTAATGGCTTGTTCTAGATTTCCACACCTGCAGTGCCCTTATTTTTTAGTGTGGTGTCTAATCCCCCCATTTCTGCACCACTTAATCCAAAACAAAGCCTTAGCAGCCCATGGGAGCTGCTATGTTGGGACCCAAGTTCATCACATTGTAAGTAACACACTTTTTATGACATCCATTCAGGGAGAGGATTATGCACACAAAGATAGCAGACACTCACCTCTTGCCTCCAGGCACTTGGCTGATTTATAAAACAATCTATTCCATAATCTAAATTTGTTTTGCATTATTCAGGCTTGAAAATATGTATTTTTTTCAGAGAGATTATTTGCTTTTTCCCAAGCAACTGAATCATATAAAGAGCTTTCTAATGGGAATAATCCCACATGTAGCCATGTTTCTTTATATAGATATATGGCAGATCCTCTGATCTTACAGTGGTAACCTCTATTGTATTGGCGCTGCTGATATTATATACTGGCATACTTTTAGTCCCATACTCTTGACTTGTCTACTTTCTGTTACCTTGACTAACTTTGACAGAAGGCAATGCACTGTTATGTTGATTGGACCAATAATTCATGCAAAGTAAATATTGGTATTTACAAGGTTAGTGATATGTAAAATTAAAATGTACATTAAAGTGATCTCTCTTCTTTCATCTCAGAAAGCACTCTATCATTAAGCTTGCATATTTGTATCGATTCTTTACATCACTGCCATCTTGTGGCCGCAGTTGCCTATTGTCTCTGGAAGCAAAGTTAACACAGCTTAACAACAAGATTAACAGTGGCTGTTGAGCTGAGAGGCTATCGGCTTGTAGCTGTTTGTTTGTGCATGTGCATTGTGGAGAAGTATGGGCTTTGATGGAAGACTGGTGGGAGATTAGTGTGCTACACAAGCTATTGCTGGATTTGCTTTCACTGCTCTGAGATCAGTCACCATCTGTGCTTTGTGTAGAAACAGAGCTTGCATTAGCAAGTATAGCAACCACCTCATCAAACATGATGTAAGAAACTTTTGATAACTCATTTAGCTTGTTAGTTATGAAAGCTATGATGATGGAGAGCGAAACTTCTGACATGTCCAGTTTAATAGAACACGCAAGTTGAACAGGTGCAGGTTCCACTGACACTTTCAGATCTCTAGGAAATTACTCACTCGACCGAATGTAGTTTAACCAGCTGTTTTGCTAATACTCCCACTTAATATTTCATTAACATTTAATCCCTCTCTAGATACATACAGTTCTGTTATAGACCATCATTGCTGCTGCAGAAATGACATTTCTGTCAAACAGAATTTGGCAGAAACAACATGAAAGCACAGATCCATCCTGCATTGTATCAACAGTTTCAGCTGCTGCTGGTATAATGGCATGAGGGATATTTTTTGGTAGACTTTGGAACCCTTAATACCAAATGAGCATCATTTAAATGCCACAGCCCACCTGTTGGTCACATCATGGATGTGCAACCAAAAACTCTGCAGCAGCTGAATGATGAACTGGATGATGCTATCATGTCAACATGAACCATAATTTTGGATGAATGTTCCCAGTACCTTGTTGAATTCATGCCATGAAGAATTAAGGCATTTCTGAAAGGAAAAAGCATGGATGATGAAAACAAAAAAATAGATCAAACCCCCGTTTTACAGGTGAAAGTCACATGTAATTCAAGCCCAGAAACTTACTTTACTTGGTAGCCATTCATCACTCCAATAACATTTTACCAATAATCCTTGAACCAGGAAAAATGTGGAGCCTTTAGCTCCAAAGACATGGACTGTGCATGGCTGGAGATGTGAACGTGAGTGTGAATAGTTTTCTGTGTTTCTGTTTTAGCCCTTTGATAAATTTGTGACCTATCCAGGTTGTGCCCTGCTAGCTTGGATGGGCTCATGGCCCTGTATTGGATAAGTAGAAGAGAAAGAATGAATGGAGGAATATTATATTAATATGGCAGGTGGAGGTTCAGTTAGGGATGCACTTTTACTTAAGTAAAAAGTTGAATGAGTACTTCAGCATTTATCAGAGGGTTTTTTTTTTTTAACACAAATATCTGTACATCTACTTAAGTGACAGATGTATGTACTTCTGCCACTTCTGGCACTGCGTGTGTGCTCCTTGACACAGACGAGTCCACATCTTCTCCACACTCTGACCTTGTGATCCAACTGCCGTAGGCAGACTCTGGAGTCATTGCTAAATGCAACATTCCTCAGGTTCCAGTGCACATGTTGCTGACAACTTCGTAAATGAGCCTGAGGCTGAAGAGCAGTCATGGCAGGCCACCTTGTAGCCTTTTCAGACCAAAAAGTGGCTGTGTGCAGTCTGCTCTGGGTGGTCTGGGTAGAGAACCATCTGCCAAAGGATAAACCACCTTCACATGCTTTGGTTTTTTTGCAACACTACTTCTTGCCTGTCTCTTGGCTTTCAATTTGGAGATGGTACTAGGGCTAACTCCAAATAATGTTGCAACTTGGTGTTGCAGAACACCAGCTTGAAGTTGCCCTATGCCACAGGCTCTATCCAGAGCAATCAAACATGGCATGCTTGGAGCCAGCACCAAATGACCACTGTTGCAGGGTCAATGCTCACAGGTGCTGCTAATCAACACCTGGGGTACCAGAAGCTGAAGATAAGAGTCAATAGCAGAATAAGCTGTTTGACAGAGTCAGACTTCAAGTCTAATGGCACAGAGCTTACCTTCTTGATTTTCTTCTTAAAACCTGCTTGTTTTCTTAGACTCATTTGTTTTCTCATTGTTTGGATTCAGGGAAACTACTGAAAAAGTACACCATATAAGATAAATATATATATAAATATATGTTAAGCATGACCTTTCACAGAGGAACTGGGCTTTCCTCGTCTTGAGTCACAGAATTAAACATCTACCTCAGTTTCTGTTCTTAACAAAGTATTAAAAAATAACTAAAAAAACGATAAGAGAAATGCACCAATGTTACACTTCACTTAAATCTAATTAAGCTTGATTATATGAAAATGATTTTAGAAGACATCTTCAAGCACAACAGATCACTTCAATATATATATTGCAACAACTGCTCAAATCATGAAGCAATGTGCAAAAAGAGAGAGAGATGTTTGTTAAGGCTACTCAGTGAATTGAGTTTTGACTTTTGCTGTTTAGTAAACCAAGACAAAACAGGCATGTTCACTCCCTGCCATGCGGCGGCAGGATTCGTTCAAACTTATTTATTTAGTTTATTCACTTGAATTATAATTCAATCTCATGGAAGTCCACTTTTTTATTAAATCACCCATCCACTAATCTTCTAAGTCAATTTCAGATAATTGTGACATAAACATCAACAAAGCAGCCCTGGCTGTCCTCACTTGCACATTGATGATGAGATTACTTTAGCGTGTTTTTATCCTGTTTTTCCTTCGTGTCATGATTTGGCTATTTATCTGTAAACACCAGGAGCTCAAATTGAACATAAAATGTGAAAGGGTCTTGCAGGCTAATTGGTAAGCCACCAGATAGTTGATTATATACTTAACCTTGCATCCTTACATCCGTTCCATTCTGTATATGGCAAAGGGGCTCCACTTAAAGTCGAGGGGAGGCAGATCAAGCAGAATTAAAAAGAATACACCACAGAGTTGAACAGTAGGGGGTTACACATATGATTGGAAAGTGGAGTCTAGTGATTTCCTGAACATGGCACAGATCAATAAGCACATGGAGTGTTTCCAGGTTCTTAGCCCCAAGAGACTGCCCATGTTGATTTGATCAAACTGCGGCTCATTTAGCTCTCTAACTGCCTCGCTCTCTCTTTCTCTTCCTGACATACATGTGCCAACAAAAACATGACACCTCACTTTGATATGTACTCTCTCTTCAGTTCAGTGGGGAATCAGTACTATAGAGAAGCTTCCATTGTATTCCATTGCACTGAGTCTCTATGAAGTGTGTGCGTGAGATAGTAAAAATAGCTGTTAGGCGAATATTGCTAAAAGTGGTATGAGATGAAATGTTTTATTACATTGCTAACCTAACTTCTATCTGTGCCTGATGTCACTCTGTCCTTAATTCATTAGATTAAATCCCTGCCTTGTTTTCCCAAAATGAACCAGTAAATAGATCATCAGAAACACACCTGATTAATAAGACATTAATAATGAAAAGATCCTAGGACACTATGCACTTTGATTGCTTAATGTTTACTTGCCAATGTAGGTTCTGCTCTCTTCCCTAAGCTAGTGTACTCCTAATACCAGTCCCAAGTCTGAATAAATGGGGAGTAAGTTAAGTGGCAGAGTGTTTTATAGTGGGAGAATCATGATTGGAAAAGAAGTAATGAGGATAATCTAGGTAGGTGTGGTGTTAAGGAAAGAAATGCAGAAGGGCTAATTGTAGTGTATTTTATGAAAAGCATAGAAACGGCTGTGGTGAGCATGTACTTAACGGAGGAAGGTGCACACAGGTGAACTCTATGAAAAAAGTGCAGTTGGAAATAAATGGGAGACTGCAAGGTTGTGTCAGGGGAAACTCTAACTGGGTAGCATCAGATGGCAGTCTGCAGCATGATTTTAGAAATCAAGAAGAGGAAGCGAGTGAAAGTAGAGGTAAGGATCAAGAGGTGGAAGTTTAGGACAGAAGAATGTTGCATAGAGTTCAGGGAGGGGTTGAGACAAGCTCTGGGTGATAGGGAAGAGTTACCAGGTGACTGGGAAAGTACAGCTGAAGATAAAGAAAGTAAATAGTGCAGAGGATTAGTAAGGAGGAAGTGAGGGCAGCTAGTAACAGGCTTAGGAGTGGATAGACTGCTGGTATGCGACATACCTGTGGAAGACAGTGGAGTTTTCAACCAGATTGTTTAACACAGACCTGGAGAGATGTAGGATGACTGAGGAACAGAGAAGAAGCGCACTGCTACACTGATATCCAAATGCAAAGAGTGTTGTGTAGAGCTGTAGTTAGATATGGGAAATAGTTGTTGAAGCTGGGTTAAAAAGAGAGGTGACAATACGTATGCAGCAGTATGGCTTATTGAGGAAAAAGAGCACTTTGCTTTGAGAGTGTTGAAAGAGAAGAATAGAAGAGAATGAGTTGCACTGTGGTTTTGTGGCTCTTGAGAAAGCATACGATAGGGTGTCAAGAGAGGAACTGTGGTATTATATGAGGAAGTCAGAAAAGTATGTGAGGGTGGTGCAGGACATGTATGAGCACAGCCATCAGAAGCAATGGACAGTGCACAGAGAGGATAAAGAAGTGAGTGCAAGCAGGGTAGAGCGGTTTGAGACAATTATCACAGCTGATTTGTGAATTAAGGACACAAATGAAAGAGAAGATCTGCAAATTGGTAGTGAGACCTGCTATGATATGTGGTTTGGAGACAGTGGCAATGACAAAAACACATAAAGCCGAGCTAGAGGTGGAAGAGCTGAAGATGCTAAGATTTCATTGACATCAAGAGATCAGGAGGTATAGGATTAGAAAGGCGTAAATCAGAGGGACATCTCAGGTTGAGCAGTTTGGAGACAAACTTAGAGATGGTTTAGGCATGTGCAGAGGAAGATAAGTGGATATTTTAGAAAAAGGATGTTGAATATGGAGTTGTCAAGCAGGAGAAAAAGAGGAAGACCTCAGAGGAGGTTCATGGATGCAGTGAAGGAGGACTTACAGAGGGCTGGCGTGATACATTAGCGATATAGTGAGATGGAAGCAAGTGGTCCGTTGTGACAACCCTTAAACGTACCAGCCGAAAGAAGAAAAGAAGATTGATGGAAAACAAGATCCTTAAGCTAGACGTTTAAGCGGAACAAAGTGATCTTTGTTGTATTTGATGAATTTCTCTGCTACATTTAACAAGCAGATCACCTGTTATCTGCCTATAAAGACTACCCTGTGATAGTATAGTGAGGCCCGTGCATCTTTACCGGTGCCCTGATTTCTCATTTGCTTCATAACAGTATTGATGAGCTCTCTCTGTTATGGGGTTTAAGGAAGGATTCCACAGGAGCTCCGTAAATGGGGTATTGCTCCAATACCACCTCAGCTGTGAATAATGCTAATAAAACCGTGGAGAGGTGATCAATGCTGAGGATTCTAACAGTGTGAGAATGTTACGCTCGTTTGATAAATGAGCCTCAGCTTGTTTTCATGTTGGATATAGTTTCTGGCACCGTGTACTCAATTGAGATAAAACAAGAGTTTCATGACAGAGTACAAAACAATGTTGATGGTATAAAATCCAGTAATTATATTCACTCTGTGCTTACCATATGTCTAGAAATAATTTACAGAGCATGACATGTAAAAATAAAAAAGCACACACACAGTTGTCCTGTGCCCTCCATGGAAGCGCAAAGCACACTGCTGTGGCAGTCAGCATTGAACATGTCTTTGGGGATGCTCCATTATTTACACCATGCCTTCCTGTGGCCCCGATGAGACATGACAGGAGCCACAGGAAGCTTATGAATTATACAGAAGGGCCTAAAAGCACGAGGGGAGAGTACAGGGTGATGGGAAGGCCTGAGGACACAGCAGAGTATACTGGGGCTGCAGACTGCAATGCACATGTCACTGCAGCCTGAGGGGCTGGAGGGATCTGAAGCAGGCAGAGAGGAAGGGACATACTTTGACAAAGGAAGATGCCAGAGTAGAGGGGGGGAAAATACGCTGAAGAAGAAGAAGAAGAAGAGGAAGTATAAAGATACAAGAGAAAAATAAAGATGACAGTTGAAAACAGCAGACACGACTGACAGAAACGCTACAAAGACTTTAACGGGACACAGAGGAGAGAAATAACTAAAAGAGCAGCAGCAGTCTTAATTTAGGCAGAGAGACATTAATCCCTTATGGGTGCATATAAAATAGAGGAATGACAATGATGTCATGCGTGCATGTGTGCAATGGACAGTGGGGCGTGTGATGTCTCAGCTGTTGCTCAAATAGGCTGCGCAGTGAGTAGCTTCTGGTGTCAGCCTACATGTCCTAATGGAGAGGATAACCTCATTTAGGCTGTGACTCATCACCTTATGCAGCAAAACAATGCACAGTGATAAAAGATTTCGGTAATACCCTTCCTGTTTTATAGTGATAAGATTTAACCAACAGTACCAATAGGCATTTTGAAGATTAATTTCTGGCACATATTTAGTCTTAGTACAGCTTCTTTCTCCACATGTCTACATGTTATATGTGTGTAATATAACTGAGGACAACCATCTGCAGTAGGATTAACCCCTGATGCAGATTAGTGCAAGTCCGTAAGCGTATGGTCTAGATTACAATGGCTATTTGCTAGATAAAACCACTCTTTTATTGCTCTCTCTCTCTCTTATACACACACAGAGACACACATACTAATGTGTTTTATGAGTCTGATATTTTTAAGTAACTTTTTACAGGAAGTGCCTCTAATGACAACCCCTTTCATTGGTCCACAGGGAGCTGCTGTCCATCTCTCACAGCATCCCCAGACGGGAAAGGGAACCGCCCAGACCGCTGGTGCCAGAGTGATATCATCTGATAATCAACCTCAAACATGGGCTCTGAGCCACACAGTGCATTTTCATATAGTGAAAGGTCTTCATCCTTCACTCTCGCTTTTATATTGAGGGGTTTTTTTGCAAATATTGATCTCAGAGATTGAGTGAAATTGGTGTGTCATATAAAATGGGAAGTTGTTAGCACTATATATATCTGAATGGGTTCCAAGTAAATTAGGCTTATTAACTAGAATCCCTGTTTCTTTAACCGTAAACCCGAATTTTATTTATTTATTTATTTTTTAAATTGAGGCAGCCCATTAGTTGTAACCTGTCTTATGAATATCATCTGTCGTTCTACATGTGCTTGAGCACTTTTAATTCCCTCCGGACAGCAAACATCAACTTGAGAGACAAGCTGGACTTAATCATTTCAATTATCCTAATAATTATTTAAAGTGTTATGTTTAGCACTTTAAAATTGGCTTTTTGTGAATGATTGTTACTGTCTCTGTAGGTGTGGAAAGGCAAAGCAGATGAAACAACACAGCAGTTGTCATCAGAGAACTTTTAGAAGCCATTGATGGTATATGGTACTATAAATGTTAGTGAAAAAAGACTGTCTCATTTGTCAAAGTTTGCTTCATAAATCAAAAAGTGGCTGAGTTGTACAGAGCCGCCTACTTTCCACAGCCATCCATCGCTAAAAGTGTGACTGAGGGGGCCATGTGCTCTGTCCCCCACCCCCAGTTCTCACTGCCGCTCAGCCCATATGTGCATTCGAGTGGCAGCTGCAAACTCCTTCCTCCCTTCTCACTTGCCCTCTGATAAAAAAAAAAAAGAGAAAAAAAAGAAAGTGAAAAACAGCTCTGTGCGCAAGTAGGAGAGCTTCTCTGGTCAGCATGTGTCTGACAGCTACTGAGCATCAGGAAGAAACAAAGAGCTAGAGAAAAGGCCTTTTCCTATCCAAATACAACAAACCTATTATTTACAAGGCCTCTGCCGTCACTATTTATCTGTAAGAAGCTCTTTGTCTTCTTTTGGGATTCTTTGCACTTATTTTGTCATCAAGTAGGGGCATTAATTACATGCATGCGTGCACACACTACACATCACAGTGGCCTTCCCATCTGCCTTGTCCTGCTCCTCCAGGGACAAGACGCGTAGCGCAGCAGGCATATATGGCGCTCATTTAGGCAACAGGAGAGGAAGTTTCCTCCAGCGCCAGTTAAAATATTACAAGACATGTGGGCCATTCAGGGAAACAAGCATATACTGCACACAGAGACACGAATATGCAGAAGGCCTCACGATCCTGTCTCTATCACACTGTCTATTTTAGACACGATAACACTCTGAGAAGTGTCACCTCACTCTTACACACACACATCGTATGTGTTCAGTGTGACAAAGTGCTATATGGGTTATAAGAGGTAATCAAGTCACATGGATTCCTACTGTAGTTAACAGACCACATATAGTGTAGCTGAAAACACTAGAAATGTCTTAAAATCCGGGGCAATTTTAAATCTTTACAGATCCAGCAATGAAATCTTCAATCTGGTCGTATGGTGACTTTAAAAACCACGAAACTTAATGCTTGTGGATCAATTATACCATAAATATTCTCAAACATAACTTAGAATACCTGCAGATTCTTGTGCACGTTTGCCCCGAGGAATTCCAAGCACATTTATTACACACAATAACATTTTATTATGAGCTAAAATGAGCAGTGAACAATTGAAATACAACCTACCCATATTCCCAGAAAATGTAGTCACTGAAGTTTTTTTTGTCAGACAACCACTTAAAGTTTCATGTCACCATCGCCACCCCGAAAATCACATTGTTAATTCAAACGTGACATTAAACTTTTAGCATCTGGTTAACATCGGACACAGTGGGGCGGAAGGTTTCATAAATCCCATGAAAGTAATGATAGAAAGCCAGCCTCCAACTCCAGAGGAAAGTGACTCGCGCTATTCATCCGTGTGTCACTCAGTCCCTTTTTAAAACTTTTATGTTAATCCAGTAAATAATTCACACAAGTCCCGATGTGCCTACAAGTATCCCCTGAATGAGAAGGCTCGAGCACCAAACCTGGGCCGCGCATGCAAGTGTTAATGTGTGTACTTCGCTTGAAGGAGTCAGTTGGGTGACACACATTAGATCGTATTTTATTTTTTTGAAGGTGTCTGGCCTACATGAGAGGAGGTTGACTGAGAGAGAAACTCAGAAAGGGAAGTCTGGTACATCTAAAACCTGTCGCATTCAGTGCTCAGTAACAGTTCAAATCTAATGTATGACTAACTCAGACACACTAACCACACAGGAAGAAAAGCAATAAATACCCAAACCATGGTTTCTGCAGCAGTTTGACCACTCTGCCGTAAATAGCAATGACAAATGACAAAAAAAAAGAATTTGATGTTCAAACTAAGACATTCAATACATTTTTGTACTGCATAGCTCATTCGCAATTGCTAATACAGAGCGTTTGTTACTATTGCTACATTTTTAAACTAAATTAAAAGACATCCTGCTGCCTACTGACATCTCAAGCTGCATGTCAGTAGATAAAAAACAAAAAAAACAAAGCAAAACAAAACCAAACAAAAATACATAGATGTCTTCAAAGGCACTGGAGGGTGGAGATCTTCCCATGTGCTGTCTCTGAGGGCAATGGAGTGTTATTATAATATGATAATGAATATGGATGAGAGCTCTCAGCTGACACCAAGTCAGGCTCCCATGGTACTCATATCAGTGCCCATCCTCATATCTGACAATGCAGTTATGGTGAAACAGAGCAGAACAACTGGGCTGCCCTGCCACTCTCCCTCACGCACTTCTTCCTCACCCTTGGCAGTTTGTCAGTGCCGGCCCCCACCTCATTCCCTGTCATGCAGCCCACACCCAGAGATACAGAGATGAAGACAACGACACAAATGGTTACACAGGAATGGATGTACACACACACACACACACACACACACACAAGTCACTGCATGCAAATTCACACATGGGTGAAATTCTGGAAATTAGATTTTGGACTATCTAGCTCGCCTCTACATGTGTAAAAAAAAAAAGAAAAAAAAATCAGTCTCTCACACCCCATTACATACATGTACAGAGACAGGGTTGAATTCAGACATGGCTGAGAGTGGTTGAGCCGCCATTCAGCAGGTATGAGGCTGGTCCGTGTCTACTAGGGGAAGACAATTAGCTATATCCTGTCTGCAATCTGATTATGCTTCGTGTGGGAGGATCTGCAGGACACGGTCATCTGCCACTGGGACACATGAGATGATCCCAGTCCTTCAGATTACATCACCATACAAGGTCAAATGATGACTACCAAGTAAAGGACTGAGCCACGAGGACGCTTAAAATACATAATTATATTTTAATATATATAATGATATGAAATTGAAAGCAGGGGCAGTGATGATTTAATAAAAAACAGAACAAAAAACAGGCTGTTCAGACTTGAACAGACCACTCACACTGAAGTGCCTTGATTAACGAGCGTGTTTAAATGTCTGACTATCCTAGTGGGGAATGTTTGTTTTGCGTGCTTACAACTGAGTATACGTGTCTTTCAACTCGAGTGCCTCTGATGATCATACGTCAAGTCAGTGTCAGCTTCTGGATTTCACAGCTCGCTGACCTTCTGTGTCACGGGACTTCAGGGATCTCTGCGCTTTAGCGGAGAACACAGGCATCAGCTTCCTGAGTGACCAAGAGGGGTGAATGGTGTGCTTTCTCCCTTGTTACACAGTCCAGATAATACTGTGAATAGTCGTGTGAAATTCTAAGTAGGCTACATCCCATGGAAATTGCTTTTTAAAAAAATCAAATAAAACATTCAATACTCTTTGAAACAGTGTTTACAGATGAGAAAAAAACAAACAAAACTAAAACCTCAAGGAATAGTTGGTTTTTTTCTATCGTTTTATCTATAAAACATGAGTATATGTTCTTTTGTGAGGTAAAAGTAAGTATCGCCCCCTCATTGTGTATGACAGTGCAACCCTCACTGATAACAGCTGTGAGGGTCATGACTGACCGCTGTGTACAGCCTATACTACTACAGCTTTTGAAATAGTAGAATGATTGCTTTTCAGCAACTGGGAGATCTTTATGAAGCCTTTACCAGACTCATGGCCATCTACATTTGTTCCGTGAAGGTCTTGGGAGATCTCTTTGTATACTGGCTTGAAGCCACAAAGCAAACAGATGGGAACCAAAGTGAAGATAACAGGAGATCCTGGATGTCACAGTTAGGAGAAGATAGGTTCCAGTAACTATCTTATACAGGTCTAATCACTGGTTTCCAATCTCAAACTCCAGATCCTGATTTCAGATTGGAAGGTGTGATACTTATTTTTTTCATGTGACTCTTTTATTTTAAATAAGTAAAATTATACAAGATACTATTTTAATTGTCATCTAGCTTCAACTGGGTATCTAATCAGCCTGAGAAATGCTAGTACAAAGGCAAAGTGATCAGAGAGCTGTTGGCTCAAAATCTGAGAAAATAGGTTAGAAAGGCCAGCAAGCAGAGAGAGGAAAGAAGAGACCTCCAGATATTCTTTTCACAGTGCCAGCTGCTCCGAAATGGATTTATGTGGAGGTAGAACAGTAATGGCAGCTGCCCTCCGGGCAAGACTGTAGATGGTGGGTGGAGAACAACGGTGGCCTGCTGCTTAAGCTGCTCAATATACTCCATGTATGTTCTCCTATTTTAAAATTAGCCAGTGGCTGATTTACTG
>VOQK01027236.1:0-10277 GCA_015052645.1 Benitochromis conjunctus
TAATAGTAAAGGGGGTTACTGGGGTGGGAGTTGTGAAACCACGTGGTTCGAAACTTCACACAATTCGTGTGCTTGAACATGAAAAAGGGGGAAAATTCATGTCCACACATTCTGTGAGTATTTCATAAACTACTGTCACAGTATTTTCATACACAAAGTGATTGTATAACTAATGAAAAAAGAAACCTGCCCTTTTATCAAAGCTGCATGTACTCAGCCAACCATTGCTTGAAGTAGGCATATCGGTCAGATTGTAGTTCTTAGTAAATGGACAAAAATGGCTGGATGCAGTGCTTCAGTTCTGACAGAAAAATACTGAACAAAAGGAGGTTTTTGAATGTAGTTCCATCATCAGACATGCATTTAGGTATCTCTAGCAACCACATGAAGCACTCTTTGGCCCTCGTAGAGACATCGGGTCCTCTCCAACAATAGCAGCTCACTGATACAGAGCATATATCATCTGTGTCCAAGAGAAGCTGGACTAATAATAGAGAGCTAGTTATGAGTCATCGGACTAGAGCTGGTATGAGCTTCACTTATTGCACCATAAGTTAAAGACTGCAGATTTTTAACTTTACCTTTGTCTGTACATTGTTTCACAGAATTTCCTCAGATAATCGCTGATTCTTCAACCAAATAATAAAGCCTTAAAGGTGTAGAGTACAAATGCATGAACTTTGTGAAAAAAGGGAAATTGTTGTATATGTGACCATAGCCATTTAATACTAGTTTTAACCTAAACCGTGATATTTTTCAAACATTGCCCTGCTGTCCTCATCACAAGGATTTATGAAATTTATCCAGAAAGCAAATTAAAAGAAACATGTTTTTTTCTTTATTTTTCATGACGAAAATTCTGTCCTTTGAACAGTTAATGAAATAAAGGCCAGAAAATATAACTGGCGTTGCATGTAGATTAGCTGACATGATGTTAAGCCAAATCAGCTAAAAATGATAAGCAAGACACCCATGGTGGTGGTGAGGGTGCACCCGTCAAACCGTCCAAACAAGCTCCATGTTTTAAAAGAAAAATTTAAAGAATTATCACGTAACTTTTTTAAAAATCATTACAACAGAATACAGTTAGAGTTTGGATTCTAGCTTCCGTGCTCATCCCACCACGTAAATATGCTGCATATATAATTAGTGTATGATAAGTAAACAGCTACTTGAAAAAGCAGGCAATGATGCAGAGCAGCTGCAGTAGCACTGACATGTCAGAGGGGGAGATGACAAATTCTGCAGCTTAAATAGACCGCCAAATCAGGAGGGTGTGTTTGTTATACTGTGTGGCATGAGGAGACTGAGGCACCAACGGGCTTTCGTGTGTTGCTCTGTGCACAGAACACAGAAACCTATTCGTGATCTGCAGTTTGACTTGAATTTATCTCGTTGACCAAGTGGTTGCACGTCAATCTGTACTTGTCAAACAAGATGAACTCCCACTTGTTCCACTTGGAAAGAGCAGGGACGGAGGTTATAGTTATGGGAATCAGGCGTGGAAAGATCTGGACATTAAGCTGTAAATCAGGGGAAGAAACAGTTCTCGCTCCCAACTTGTCTGCCCGTTTTCATATTTTTAAGCAATAGGAACCCCTTTGCGATAAAGAAATCAACCTGCAGAGTAGTCTGATAGACTCCAGTAAGTCCCCTAACTTCTGAAATAGACTCCATGGGACTGCAGCCAAATGTGCTCTGATGGTGTTGTCACAGCGGTGAACAAGAAAATGGCAGACAACCTTGGTGCTGATAGGAGAAGTGGTTCTAGCTGAGAAAGACTGCGTGATGTTTAAAAAAAGGTGCCATCGCCAAATATAACAGCAACAACAAGAATCAAAATCAGTGTTTTTAAGACTGAAAGTCTGAAAATAGCAGTGGAAGTTGTCTAAATATTGCAGGCCCTATCCCAAAAGTCAGGCTGACTTTTGTCAGTTGTTATTAGAGATGGGAAATGATAAGAATTTAGTGATTCCAATTCCAGTATCAGTATTACTTATCGATTGAATTCCTTATTGATTCATTGTGTTGTCACTAGCTCCGCTTTCACTTAGTAGCATATCAATGACATTATATTTGTGCAAACTAATTGCATGCTGTGTGGTCACATTTTTGTGCATGTTGGATTTATTTCCTCCCTTTGTTGTGATCAGCGCTGAGGTCATTACTCAAAAAAAGGAACGTATTACACATATTACACCTTTTAGTGTCATGTTACTTAATTACTCCAAGGAGAAAATAATTAATTATATATTACTCATAACATTACTTTTATGTTGCTCTGTAAAATAACCTGAAACACACTGTCTTATAACAATATAAGCCTAAGGCTATATTCTCACTCACCAACACAAATCCCTATCCTGATGAGGACACATATGTGATCGTAGGTGTGAACACAAATTCAGCAGTACAAATCAAAGATGAAAACCAGCACAAAGACACTTCAAAGTGATCGCCATGGTGATTCTGCTGTAGAAACATGAACAGATAAAAACAGAGACCGCAGTCTGACAGCTCATCTGTTACCTCTGTTACATGTTACCTGATGAAGCTTCATCACAGCTCACAAATGACTGCTCACTTGACTGCGGTGCTGGGCTGGGGTCGCCATTCACTCTGCTTTAGCGTCACTCTGGGTTTTTGGCTAGCTTAGCATTAGCATACTGTCTGTGCAGGTGCTTTCAAAGAGCTTAGCAGCATAATACTTTTGTTTCTGTCCTGGATGCAGTATGCAGTTACCATTACGCTCTTCTCCTTTTATGGAATAAAAATAAAAGTTATGTCCATATCCACGTCGTAAACTGCCGTGCTATTCTCCTCCTCCTCCGACAACTGAAATTGGCCGAATGTAGCGCAATCTATAAGCGGGCTCAACAGGAAAGCAGACTAACAATTCCAAGGAATTTGACTACTGGGAACCGGTCAGTTCCCATCCCTAGTTGTTATAATTCCTCATCCACATCCCTGGTATTATTACACAGTATATACTAACACTGAGACACTGCTTGGTATTATAAAACGCCAATGAGTACTGATGAAGCATCAGAATATAGCAAGGTGGATGTAAAAAAACAAGAAAAACCAACAAAAATAACAACACAAAATAATTTCATATATACTCACAAAACAGTTTAAATGGATTTTTGCTTTGCAGTATTTTTTGAGCTAAGTATTGCATGGGGCCGCACTTAGAGGCAGCTTTTTTTTTTCTTTTTCTTTTTTTTTTGCCCTGAAATAGCCTGTGCAAATTCGAGACAATAGCTACCCAAGAGAAACACAAAAGGTTAGGGATGAACAGGGGAGATAGAAAGGAACATTATCTGTGGCTCAAAATCCTTTTAGTTTTCAAGTGGAAGATGGAAATAGACCTAGATTAGTATGCCAGGTTTTATCATCTTGAGATTTATTATATGTTCTAAGAAGTACAAAGAGAAATAAAAGACAAATGCTTTTTTTTTTTTTAAAGTTCAGCCCATCTATAATCTATGAGCACAAGAGACTATTTCAATTTCATTTGGAACTTTGGAACAATGTCACAGACCTCAAAGTTATATTCAGACATGAGGGAAATAGGAAGTAATTGTATGTGTGCATGTGTGTGTGTGAATGTGTATTACATATAAGTTTCTGCACTTGAAACCATACACTACTGACACCAGCAGATCCAGGATTCTGGGCATGTCTTGCTTTATTAGACAGAAACAATGTTTTAATGTTGAAGCATTGGCTCCAGGCTTTTTAGCTGTCAGACTATGGTCAAGCCCATGCCACCGCAATACAAAGTAAATACGTTTTGTACTGAAATGATGAAATTATGTTGTAAATAGAGGTGGTGTTGTCAACAAGATGGGTAGTACCTGACAACTTCACTATAGTAGATCACAAAACTGATACAATAATATTCTGAAGTCCCTTTCAAAACAAAAATAATAAAAAATAACAACAAATAAACAGAAGTTTCAAGGTATAAATGAAAATAAAACAAAAATACACTGGTTTTCATCAGTGTTCAACTATAGCGATTCACTCTTTAGCCACACGGATAGTCAGTATTAATTCATTTGACCCAGAGAGCAATATCCCAACAACTTCGACAACGAAGACGAATGATAATTCTTAACCCCCTCCTGTATATTTGTGGTCTGGTTTGGTAATTATTCTCACAACAGCACGACTGCAACAGCATGGGTGCATTTAGCCCAGCATTTCAATTAAGTATTGGCAAAGTCTAATTTGTCATTTACCAATTAGGGTAAAGGCTGATTTGGCTCACTATTTCACAGCAAAATGGGAAATGAGTTAAAATGCAAGCCGCAACCCATGATATGCATTTTCCTTGCATTTCTTTTTCTGAAATTTATTCTTCTGATGACGGAGGAAGAGAATCGAGCAGCTGTACTTTTGTAACACCTTGAGCTTTTCTTTTTTTCTTTCGTTCTTTTTATTTTGTGAATGCAATGCCTTTCTGCTTCAATCTAAAACCTTTCAATTATAGGGCTGTGCATTGGCAGCCATCTCAATAAAACATTGCACATCAGTAAGCTTTGCCTAGGGCTAGCATGTGGGCTGCGATCTGATCAAGAGGTTGGAGGTAGAACAAGAGCCATCACACCGGTCAGTCACGCAGACACCCTGTAGCAAGAGTTGTGTCAGACAGAATCCTTTTTAATAATAAATTCACCAAAAGTACAGTTTTTCTTCATATCTATAACTATTTCATCATTAATAAATGTCAGTAATTAGTGCAAGTTTGCAAATATTCCTTAAACAATTCACATTCATACAACACTGCTACTGCTATTTGCTTCAATACTATTTCCCCCCTACCTAAAGAAGACACATGGAGCCGTACCTGCATCTAATAAAGGTTTTCGGGAAGCTTCAACTCAGTGTGTGGCTGCTTTCTTCAAGAGTCATTTGTGCCCCCTCATAAATTGTCAGACACCTACATCAGCAAAATACATAGTCATAAACTGTGGGAAGTATAACAGATTAGCACTAAAAGTCATCATCAGCATCATAAATATGAAACAAGTTTAGATGGGGGAGAGAAGGCACAAGGGGGAGGCGGTAGAGGGCCTAAACGGTAACAAATGTTGCTTAAGGAGAGTTATGCTAATAAAGATGAGACGCCTCGTCTACGTTCCTTCGCACTATGGATGATAATAAATTGTGCAAAAGACAGACATGGTGACACTAACTGAACTCTTATATAGCAGACGCCTTGAAGCGCTCGTATTTTGATTGGCATTACAGATTTGTGCATTGGACGCCGGTTCATTACTAAATAATCATATACCAATCAATTAAGCTGATTATGAATAATTGGGATTATTGTAACTACAGTAAAAGGCAAGAGATCATTAACAGCATTAGGATCCCTCCTCTCTATATGTATCTGTAGCCCAAACACTGGCTCAACGGTTCACCAGTGCCAGCCAACCACTAGCCTGGATTAAACATAGCAAAACATAAACAAGTTCCTCAAAGGAAGTCATTAAATCGATGCTTTTAATAAACTTTCTCCTCATGCACTCGTCCTGCTTTGCAAGCCTATGCACTTTTTGCAGCTTTGAAGCTCTCATCCTAACCTTTAATCCAGGGTTGATCCTCACAACCTAAAATGTTTAGCCACTAAGGGCCTATTTGGCTTGTCGAAATGGTTACTGAGTGAGATGCTGAACCCCTACCTGCCCACTCGCAGCAAGATAACAGTCATTTTCATGCCAAGTCTAAATGTGTATGTATGTGGTTGATATAAGGACACAATTAGGCAGAGGGGTGCACAAGTATAAGCATAAATTTCAGATGGCTAGTGGAGGACCTGTACTGCTGTGAAAGCTAAAAACAAGATGTTGTGTTGTGGTTTAAATCTCCCAGCAGTGCCGTCTGACGTAAACAGCACGTATGGAAATGATGATTTTTGCTTCAATCGGTCCTTTTTAGCCTCAATTCTCCTGCAGAATATTGGCTACAGCTTGATGAATGACTTAATTAGAGCTCTGCACCCACAATGTAATTTTTTTTTTTGTTCCTTTCTAAAAATGAGCAAGCTGTCATCACTGCATTGCAGATCAATCTCACCACCCATCCACCATATTCCAAAATCAGGCTCTCCATTTCAATCCAACTGTTTGATGGAGTCAAAATGAATCTGGGAAGGTGTTTGGGGAGGGATTGTTAATCACAACAAAATGATGAAAGAGCCAAATGGATTCAGATCAAGATCCCATTAAGCAGCTCCTGCGCTTCAGTGCCTGCACTTTGCATTTGAAGTTTATGCTCAGCTTACAGCCCCTGTCTTGTGGAGGTGACAATGGCTTTTAACAAAGTATGCATAATCTTAATTGTTTGTGCATCCATCGTTTGAACGGTCAGGTGCGCTCAATTGTACACAAGCTTGTGTGTCAGCAGATGAGCTGCCCAGGAGGGGTGCCTATGTCAGAACTGAGTGCTCTCCAGGTTTGCACAGGCTCCACAATGTGCAACTGTGGATGGAAGGCAATCAAGCTGGCCGTGCCCTCAGGTGGTGGCTGCGGAGTCTGGGTTTGGGAGTGGGCATTGCAGCAGATGTTTCCTGTCCGTCTGAGGGGCAGTGAGAAACGATTTGATGACACAGATGAGCGTATCACTGACCTCTCCTTCCCTCTTCCTCACACCTCCCTCTCCCGACATGTGTCAGTCAGTGCGGGTCAATATGGTGGCCCAGTGCGCCTGCCGATCTGCCATGTGCTTCCAAAGCAGGGACTGGCAGCGCCGCGCAGCACCGCTCACCGGCTCGAGTCATTTTCGCCCCTCCACCTGCCAAGTGTGCTGGGACCACGGGAATAAATGAAACCTTGCGGATAAACAAACACAGCTGATGAGCACTTGAAGTGCATTAGAGACCAGCGCTTCAGAGTTTTGCTTTGATTTCTGTCCTTGTGTAGGTAGGGATGGTCGAACTGGTGTCGTGTTTTCAAAGCTGTCAAATGTCGACTTCCACATGCAGGCCAGTGCAGTCTCTCTCTTTCTCTCTGACTCACACACACGCACACATAAAATTGTACCCATTTTCCTCTCACACCCTCAACCCCAACCTTCCCTCTATCTCGTGCCCTGGCCGCTGGCTGCCATGGCTACCCACTCACATCCACCCACACGCACATCACCCAACCGCTGCAGTTTATCCCATTTGTAACACATGGCTGGCCATCGTACAGCTATGACCAAAGGGAATGCAACAGAGCCAGGCAGAGAGAAAGGGGGTGTCAGGGACTGCGGTGGCCGGATGGAGGAGCGGTTGGTGGAATAAAGCAGTGTTTGGCTCAGTCTGGTTGGCTGTAATTGGTGTCCACTCTTCCAGAAGCCCTGCAGTGATGGCGGATAGGATGACTGTCCCCGCATTTTCCCTGCCATCCATAGTGTGTGTGTGTGTGTGTGTGTGCGTGTGTGTGTAGGTGTGTGCATGAGAGAAAGCAGGCACACACATTTAGGGGGGTTTACAACTGGTGACAGATACACTGACAACGTCCATAGGGCCTGTGTGAGTGGGCAGCCAAGGGGTAAGTGTTACGATAAGTGAATGTAGCATCTCATTTGATCACATTATATCATTTATACTGCCCTTGCATTATCTTATGCTTTGGTATATTCCTGTGAACCTTTTCCTACAATATCATTTCATTTAAGCGAAACGCTGGAATTATGTTAAATTTCAAAATAAGAGCCTGTTTTGAGTAAAAACAAAAGTAATCTATAAAAGACATAAAATGATAAAAATATATTGGTCTTTACATTTGATCATGTTGCAGCCACATTATACTCATTTTAGGAATACTAAGTTGTATTAGTATTAGAAATACTGCTGCCGCAGGGCTTGTTTGGCAAGTTTTCATAGGGCTGGGCTACAACTGCAACTAGAGCATATAATTTGATGCATGGTCCAAACTGTCTTTCCTTGACTTGTTAGTAAAATGTGTGTTTGGGGTGGGGGGTCTTTGCGAGGAAAAAAATCCTTTAGGACTTTGCCTCTAACAGACAGCTTATAATGAATGAAAAGACAGGAAATATCAGGAGAGGGAGGGATGCAACCAAAGTCTCCAGCCAAAATCAAACCAGGCCATTGCTGTTATATGTCATGCATTTTAAGCACTAGGCCACCAGATGGTCTTTGCTTTTCTTAATGATGTGTCAGAGGATCCCTGCTTTGCACAAATCAAAGCCCAAGTTATCACTGTGAGGTAAATTTCAACATCTGATCATGTTCATGCGTAGCTTTAATGTGCAGCCCATAATGTACTATTGGACCAATTAGAATGAACAAACTGGTAAACTTGTCAGTTTATTCAGTATGTTGTAAAACATGATCAAAGAGAGCTGAAGACACAACAGCTGAGAAGTCATTCCTGTCCGCTGTCTGGCTGAGCATTTGGTGCACTGGATAAAGATTCTGGGGCTCATTCTGTGCGACCCTTGCACTCACCGTCAGATGATGAAATTTACATCACTTAGACCCAAGTGGATCCTGGTACACTCTGGCAGAGTCACTGATTTGGAAAGTATAATCAAAGCTACAGTATATGATGATGACCCATCATGCTTAGCAACAGAGGCTACACAACACAAGTCACCAGCAATGCATGCTCAATAAAATGGGCAGAGAACACATCCGGGCATGTGTACTTGGTGTGCGACTGATGACGTATCACAAGTCCACGAGAACACAAAGATACACCCAAGTGCTCATGTTAAGAAACGGCCCGACACTTAAATCCAGAACATCGGTAGTGGCTTACCCACCTCATGATCCATTACAATTCACAGATTGTTGTAATGCATCAAACACACAAGTGAAGTGAAACATTTCTCATCGTGAAATCACCTAGCTGTATTACATCAATCAATGAGAATTAAAATCCACCGAGAAGTCAAGGAGGCTCACAAACGGTCATATCCAGGACGAGCCGATCTCATTCACCATCAAATCAAAGCATTTGAGTTCAAGAGTATTATGGCTATATGGGCAGCTGTAATTATGCACATAAAAAGCATGAAAACACGTGCACGCATCAGCATGACTCTATTACTGATGTTGGCCTAATGGTGATGAGAAGGCTCCAACCAGCCCTGCTTAATGAGGGAATCAACCGATAGGAACCACTCCCTTCATGATTATCACCGTCCAACAGGATACAATTAGCATACAGCATGTGTGGCCAAACGATATTTCAAGCTACAATATCACATCTTTTGATATCTCAGTACATTTTTTCCTTCTCAGTACGTCAGGAACAAGAATTTGGTGAAAATGTTCAGTTGTGTAAATGAAGGTTATGTAGTGATCTCTGGAAATTGTGCATGGATGGATGGATGCCTCGCCATGGCATGAATAAAGCTACGCTACCATTACAGTATTCACTCCTATGTGAAGACTAATTTAAAATGATAAACAGCTGCATTTACTTTATTTTATATACCATTTTATTCTATGTTAGAATCAATTATTCCCGTAAAATAAGAAAAGATAATTTTCTGGTTTACGTAACAACAGAACGTCTCCTTTGAGATAGTCTTTTAAAAAGTGTGATATTTGTGTGTGTGTGTGTGATGTTCACTGCATTGTTGTGGTGAGAAAACTGAAAATTTGAACCGCTAACAGTAAACCCACATTGTTTCACCGTCGCCTTGCCTACATTAACCGACAGTACCACCTCCAGCTGGAGATGGCACCTTTCAATTTAAAGACCTTTGATTATAAGATTTAAGAACAGCGGTTATCTTAGTGCTGTAAAACCTGCAGCGCCTATTTTTTTTCTCAAAAAGTATTAAACAAAATCTCTATTTAAAAAAAGAAGCTGTTATTAAGTAAATTGTCTCCTCGGTGTGTTTTCTCTTCATCCCAGCAGCCATCTCCATCTCTCACTCACTCCCACTCACTCACTCCCTCTCTCTCTCTCTTCACAGCGAGGCGTTATCCTTGTCTGACAACTCCCCTAAGAGTGAGAAAGGGAGAGCGAGAGTTGCAAGCAAAGAGTGGAGACTAAGTGGAATGAATGCCAAAAGGAATTAGGTGAACCCTTTTGGCCTGACAAAGCTGGGAGGGCTCGGAAGGGATCTAATCATCACCTGTTACGAGCTGACAGTGACTTGAATAGTGATATCAAAAAAGAATGAAAAGGAGGAGATGCTAAAATGAGGGTAATCTGACTATATATATATATATATATATATATATGCATATGTGTGTGTGTATATGTGTATGTATATGTATTTTATGACAATCTCTATAACCA
>VOQK01027236.1:10297-20356 GCA_015052645.1 Benitochromis conjunctus
TTCCGCTCCAGAGACGTGTAGTCGTACCACTACGCTATCCAGCTGCTATATATATATATATATATATATATATATGCATATGTGTGTGTGTATATGTGTATGTATATGTATTTTATGACAATCTCTATAACCATTTGCTGACTAAGGCAGGCCAAAGCAAGTACAACCTGCTATCTCAGGAGCTTCACCACTACCTCTTTAATCCTTAGCTCAACTGAACTAACATCCCTGAAAATAACTATTTAACAGAAACCCAAAACTTCGAAAGTCTTTAGATGTTTGCTCCCCACCTGTGAAACTAGCTTCCAGTTTGGTTTTCATATAGGCACAGTCTTCTGTACATTTAAACATCTTCATTCCTCTTTCATATAGCTTAGAGTTAAGGCTGACTCTGAAAACCCTCAACCGTCCCTCGGTTATTCTTGTGTAGGCTCAGGTGGCTGGGGTGCCTCTCCTGAAGCACTGAGCACCTCTCCTGCCCTCTTCTCTTTCACTCTACGCTTTTATTTGCCATACTCACATGTTCCTGTAGTGTATTTTTTCCCTCTCTATTCAAAGGGCCTTGAGACGACAGAGGTTTGGCACTATTTGAATAAAGTAACCCGGATAAAAGTAATGAATTCAACAGTTGTATGCGCCTCAGCAATCGAAAAAAGTCTCCCGCCTGCAGCTAAGACTCCAAAGACCAAAGTTAATGCAGCAGTAGTAACTCGGGTTTAAATGATCCGAGATCATCAATTACTAATACGTCCGGGCACAAACGTCTTCGATCAAGCAAAGTGCAAATGTGCTGACATGTCAAGAATGCGGTCATACCCATGAATTATTTTAAAACCTCATAAAGTAAGAATACTTCCAATGAATTGCACTTGTTGGTCGCATTGTTTCTCCCTTTTTTGAGATTTTAACCTGCGGACAAGCTATTAGTAAAACAACTGAAAAGAAATTCCAATTATTTCTTACATGTGCGGTAATGAAAAATGGCACTGTGAAAACAATAATCAGTGTATGCTGTGATTAGCACTTGCATTACGTTGACATACATGACCACCCTGTGCAGGGCAGGTACGATGACAACAGCCCATTACCCATATGTAATGTTTTTTTCAGGAAAATCAGCATGGACTGGGGTGGATGCTGAGGTATTCTCTTTTCATTTTCCTCCCTAAACCTTTTTCTCATGCTTTAACTGTCTGCAACAGTGAAGATGATTTAATTCTACGGTGTGTTATTAAGTGATTAATCAGGCCTTTATAGACCCCACAGTGACACAGAGGGCATCTTGACGTGCCTTAATGCGACTTAGCCAAGACCGTCTGTTTCCCTTTGAGCCTTTGTTTCCTGTGTTCAGTCACTTGTTTATTGCTGACTTTAAAGCATGGCTGGTCATAAATAATACATCTATTATAGAGAGATAACATCTCATATATCCAGTGGGAAGATATCTTAATAGCAGGAAGTTGTATAAATTTTATTCAAGTATTATACTCAAGGGCAATTGCTGCAGTCTTTCTTGAAACTGTGGAATGAATGCTGTGAATGTCAATAAGGGTAATAACATAGTTCCTACTCCAAATGCTGGGACCTAGGTTTTGACAGGAAACCATTTGATTGTCATTATAAAGCCTGCTTGGACTGCCATTATCTGTCAGAGAGTGCTTTAGAAGTTGATAGCATCCACAGGAGGACTGCGTGTGCTGTTTAAGAGAACATCCTCAAATCTCTATTAATCATTTGTCATATCACCGTCATCATTTATCTTTTCTGAATCACATGGCAAAACCATGGCTGTTAATGTGAAAGGGTTTTTGTTTGTTACAATTAAGCAGCGAATTATTGCCTGGCTCTTCGGTGCAGATCATTTGAGCCAACTCTTTTATGGGGAGGATATTAGAGACCTCTCATTTACAATTACATGTTTGTATCTGCAGCAATTATTAATGAGAACTTCAGCCCTCAAAATTGCATTTAGAATGTAATTTAATATAATACGGCTGAAAAAAAGAACAGAAAATACACAAAAAAAGACACGTTTCTGAAACATATCTGGGTGTAACCCAGAATCATTGATGCAACGCTATTAACAAAAGTAATGATGTGTTTTTTCCAGACTGTTCTCATTTCCAACGCGTAACATACCGACGGTTTGTCACGTCCTGAGGCGTCCCACAGGAAGGCGAAAGGTAACCCTAACCTTCCGCGTCTCTATGATACGCGCCTGATTGTGGATGGAATCCAACAGAATGACGCTCCCGACGGTAACACACATTCCAGCCCTAACCCTAACCTTATCCCTAACCTTAACTACAACCTTAATCGTATTAGACAGTGTTTTCCAAAGGAAGTCATGATGAGAAAGTAAAATAAATGTACACATCTAGATTCATTCCAAACGGTTCTCATGTTTCCGAACGCATAATATACAGATGGGTCGGGTGGCTGAAAGCGTAACATACTGACGATTTGTCACATAGTGTCGGTATGTTACGCTTTGGGATCAGAACGTGTTGGTTTTCAATTCAATTAAATTCACTTTTATTTATATAGCGCCACATCCCAACAACGGTCACATCACCACGTTCTTTATATTTTAAAGTAAAGACCCTACATTATTACAGAGAAACCCTAACAATTAAACAACGCTCTGTGAACAAGGACTTGGTGACAGCGGGAAGGAAAAACACCCTTGTAACAGGAAGAAACCTCCAGCTGAACCAGGCTCAGGGAGTGGCAGCCATTTCCTTCAACAGAATAACAAAAAAAGAAAATCCTAAATGACTAGTTCTGTTTGATACAAAGCTCAAGAGTACATCTAAAAATCCGCAAATATCTTTAAAAAATCATTACTTTGAACTACATAAGTCAGTTAATTATATACAAATCTTAGGACCCCTGGTACAAACTACAGATGTGTTAATGCATTTAATCAACAGCAGTTCCTCATTTAATCCTCCATGACACAATGTTTGCAGGTAATGCCCAACAGGCCTCCTTTTGGAGGTTTACGTTCCCCATCACCTTCTCTTTTCAACCTCTCAGCTGCTTCAATACCCACGATGTGGTGATGTGGAGCGGACTGAAAAATCTGGCTATAGGAGACATTTCACAATATTTCTGATATTACTCTTCTGCTCAGAAATTTTAATTATCATCTTCATCTTAGTCTTCCCCACATAAGAAAAATCTACAAGGGCACTTTAATAAATATAAATGTATACAAGTGATACTATTGCTCATTTATTTTAACCTGTATGTGGGTGTGATGAATGATTCCCTTTAGTTATGGCACTACATTACAGTTCATTTTTTAGGTTCAACAAATAAATATCTGTCTTTACAAGATTATCTCTCAAATTAGTCGAATGCCTTGTAGAGAATAAAAAAGGATTAACAATGTTTATCCACAGCAGGGTCATTAGACAAAATACGCCAATATTTATCACATTTTTAAGGGCATGAGAAATGGGTGAAAGAACAGAAGTTTAAAACAACCGAATGTCCCTGTCGAGAAGAATGATTAAATGCCAAAAGGTCATTTCTATCCAATTTGTCTGATCCTAGAGAGACGGTCGTTTAAAATGTTCTTGTGTTTGTCTTTTTTTTGCCAAAAACAAGAGAACAAAGCATTGGCTTGTTTCTCTAACTCCTCCTTATCTGCAAGAGCTGACTATAAGGCAAACGCTTCTTCAAAGAGCACGTAAAGTAACACGATTAATGTAAAACGTTATTCGTCTCAGGCCGCTTTCAGTGTAATAGTTCTGATCCCCCCAAAAAAGAGAGAAAGAAATAAACAGGCTTAGTACTGGCCTCTGCTCTAAATGTAAGTATATGTAACCTAGCATCAGGGTCTACCTCAAAACCAATAAAATCCTCAAAAGTCCTTGTAAACATAACAACCAAGTCGTCAAAATATCTGAACCAACACTTAATGAAGAAGAAGTATGGATTATTATTATAAACATGAACTAGTTCAAACTTCCCCATAAATAAATTTGCATAATTAGGTCTGAAAGGGCTACTCATTGAGAGCCCCTGCTTCTGTGGGAATAGCTGAATTCACAATCTGAACTAATTCTTGGTGAGAACTATTACTGCTAACTTCATTAGCAGTTCTGTGGATGAAGTCCACTGTCCCCTTATATTCAAATAACAATGTAGTGCTTCCACCGCACATTTGTATCTAGTCTATTTAATGTCACCCACAGATTTTAATCTCTCACCCCAAAATGTGTCTTATAAATATGAAGGCAACCAAGTCTAATATGAAAATCAATGAACTGGGAAATAGGCTCTATAAGGGATCCTAATCCTGACACAATAGGGCATCCCAGGACAGTTTCCATACATCTCTTGTGAGTTTTAAGCAATGTATAAAAAAAAATGGGACGCCGTTGTCGGTCTAACAAAAACCTATATCGTGTTATCAAAGAGCTATTTACCTCCCAATCTCAGGTACTCTGAATTTTCTTTACAAATTTCAATGTAGAGTCATAATTTAAAGAAGTGTAAACGTCTGTATATTTTTGTCAAATGCATTGGCAGCAAAGCATTTTCATCAGAAACTGTGTGGAAAGACAACAACCACACAAACAACCACAGGGTAAATCCGCACTGTATGTGGACCTTGCCTGGAAATAAACAGCCAAAAGTAGTTGTTTAAAAAAGTCTAACATGTAGCAGCTAAAAAGAACATTTTTCATCATTAGTTTATACAGTTCAAAGCATACATAAAGCAGACTTATATTGGACTTACCTTGTCAGATGGCCAAAAACAGAACTCCAGTGGGATATGTTGCTTTGTCTTGGCACTGTGTCTAAGCACGTAGTTGCTTGGTACCATGTTAGCTTCCTTCTATCAACTTGTTTTGGACATCTTCTGCCTTCTGGTGGCCAAAAATCAATAAATGTATAGCTTTGAACAAGAATCCTTTGGTTGCTCTGTGTAGCTGTTGTTTCAGCTGGCTGTGGAAAACATGCCAGAAGAAAGCTGAGGAAGAGTAACACTGGCTTCTTTTCCCCTGTGTGTTTCTCCTACACTCTGAAGCCTAATGGGTTATTTACAGGCAATTCCCATGACCTAAACATCAGCGAATACTGATACTGACCTTCATTGTGTTATTTCTCTTCTCTTTCCGGTATGTACGCCTCATATGAAGACTGACTTCAGACCACAACCGAGTCCAAACACAGTAGAGCTCTTGATTAGCTGGACCCAACGGTGCTGACCAGGGATTATGCCAGGGCAAACTCCACTGAATACACAGGCAGAAAATTAGAGGTTTCCCCCCTGGGTCTTGTTAAATCTTTAGAGAGGAGACATTGGGTACTTATGGGACTCAGCAGGTAATCCGGTGTGGGGCACAAAAGGTCCTGTTTGGATGGAACTGGCCAGATTTGTCCAGTGGTTAGGTGATTTCTGGAGCTTTGGCTTTCCTAAAAGGGGATTGAAAGTGAGACTCAGTGGGCACAAAGCCTCTCACTAGCCGGTCTTGCACGGCCCTTTTTTGCTGAAGATTACTGAGCCAGTGAAAGTGTCTTAATGGAAAATTTAGATTTAGACAGGTATTTTGTGAGGCCAAATTCAAGAGAAAGTTAAACAGTCGAAGCGTCTCTAGCGGCGTGCTCTGTCTGCTTGTTTGCATTTGAATGCACACACATATGCATTACTTCCATGCCTGACTGTCTCTGTCTTCACTGACATTATGTCTCATCTGTCTATCTCTGCGTGACAGGCGAGCGAGCAAGAGGCACACTTGCCTGAAAAAGAAGAAGAAGAAGAAGAAAAAAAAAAAGAATAATCTCATTTCTGACTTGTCTCTGTCTCCCCCATTGTTGCAGTGTGCCTAGGCTGCCCTGCGAGATTTGGGTCAGTTTAGATCTATTGACCCTACACGCTCAGGCAGCGTAAGCCTGAGGGCTGCTATGACAGATGTTGTCTAGTGGCCGACTGAACTGAACGTTGTATATAAATATATTTTCTTATCTAGTCAAAAATAGACAGAAATAGAAAACAATTTTTAGAAATGATCTTTTTTTTTTTTATGTTGTTGTGCGTGGGTATGCAGGTTTGGATGTGGTAGAGATTAATTAGAAGTATCATCAAAGATTAAAAAAAAAAAAAAGGTTAAAAAATACCAAATGATCACATTTCGGTTTTGGTCTCTTTCTCTTGGTTGAGACAGATGTAAAGCAAGCGTCCATGCTGAAAGCCATTCTGATAACAGGGGACATTAAAATTAAACAAAGAGGCTGTTTATATATGTCGCATATTCATTTCTATACATCTGAGAGACGTGTTGCGTGTCTTTTGAGAAGAAGCGCGTTAACTTTGCAGAATCTTCCTTCTAGTTCTCGTCCTCTGAGCGACCTGTGTGATCTGTCTTTCCTCAGTATAAATTATTACAAAGTTGGGAAGACACTGACATATTCAACAACATTTTCAGATTCCAAGAACAGCACCAGTTGCCTTGTAGGGAAAAGAAAAATACAACACTGTAGCAAAACAACCAATCACAGTAGACCAGAGCAAGCCTTCTGCTGATCCAATTTAGCATCTACCAACTTGTTTGCCGGAGCAGAACAATACTCATCCGCAAGGAACACTCTAAGAAGAAGTACAAACACACCTGCAACGAGGCAAAGATGAGTTCACTGACCAGCACCATATCTTGCATTCTGTTGGTTGGGGGAATTTTGATAGGGCTGTAACACAATAATCCAAACAAAGCAATCCAACAGCAATTGTTTTTGTGATTGTGCAGAAGCAGTCTGAGTGCAAACGGGAGGGGTACGTTTGACCAAATATACGTGAGTGTCGAAGTGCAGACTATTTCACTGCAAGAGGTTTAGTTTTGAAGAAGAACATTGCAATGGCTGAATATGAAAACAATAAATCATTATCTCAAATTGGATATCCATGCTCTCAGTGAATGAAATAAGCTAATTGGAAAGAATTGGAAATGAGTATATCAGCAGTACCGGTATCAGGTTGAGTGGTTTGGAGACAAAGTTCGAGATGTGAGGCTGAGATGTTTTGGACGTTTGGATAGTGGAGTTATTGGGTAAAAAATGCTGAAGAAGAGTAAAAACACAAAGAAGGTTTATCGATATAGAGAAGAAAGACATGCAGAGGGCGTGTGACAGAGGGAGATGCTAGGGATTGGGTGAGATGGAGGCAGTAGCGATACCTAAAGGGAGTAACCGAAAGAAGAAGAAGAAGATAAAGCTATTAAAAAGGTAAAAGTGATATATATCGAAATCCTCTTGGTCTGTGACCTTGATGTAAAGAACACACCGTTATGCTCATTGCACTGGTGGACTTGGGACAGTGACGCTGATTTACACCTTCTGCATATTTCTGTCCTCACGCTACACTCCTGCTCAACCCTCGCTGTCAGTTCCTCTCTCGTCTCCTTGGTGACTGACTGTGTGTGGTGAATTGGGTGAATGTATCTGTAAATGCCCAGCTCACGGTGAGATTCCCGTAGACTCAAGTCCCGGGGTCCATCTTCTCGGCCAGCGGTCCAGGGAGATGCGCAGCATTTATTTGTCTGGCAGTAATGAGGAGAGGGAAGCTAGGGGTGTTGTCAAGCATGCCCTGATTTGCTTGTCTCTAACGTGCACACACACACATACACATGGAGACCAAAGCCACCAACCAAATCAAAGCCGGCCTTCATTACTGCATGACTAAATCTCAGCAAACATCAATAAGGCTAGACACTGGAGAAAAGGTGCAGACTCACTTAGAGGATAGTAAGTTGTGCAAAAAAGCCCATAGGGGTAGACATCCTGACACACCAGGAGCGTATGGGTTCATAAAAAATAACAGTTTATGTTTGTGTTTCTTTTGTATTTTAAGTTTCAGTGTCTTTGTGCTTTCGCCCTTCTGCCGAAGAAAGATGCCTTCAAATCCCTTTGTTGTTAAAGCTGGGCAGAAAAGGTAGTAATTTATAAGAAGATGCCGTATAAAGTGAGTGAATGCATGCCTGGTGGGTCTCTGCACTGTTAATTCAGTTATATGGCTGCGCTGCAAAAGCAATGGGACTTAATTAAATGTCTCACCTAGAGCGGCGGAGGATCGTGTTGCCACTAAATCCGGTTTGAGGTAATGCCGCACTTTATTGTGACGATCAGTGCTTCCCCAGGGGTTCAATTACAGCTAAATCTAATTGAAGGGGAACCATGAAACAATGCTGCCCCCCCACCTGTCCCTTTTCCTTTTTGTTCTTCATAATCAAAGTCTCCGGCATTTTAACTAAGTCGGATTACCTTGGGAAGTCTTACGAAACTCTTTTGTAGACTGGAGACCAACAGCTGGTGGCAGAGGTCCACAAACTCATTACCTGAGTTTAAACTAGAATTGCCTTTACAAAAGAGTGTAATATCCTCCATTAATTGTCCTTATATGAAGTTAATTAATTAACTAAAGCTGTAATAGAGTGGAATCTCTTTCAGCTAATCAGTCAAATAACTCATGAGCATGTTAAAAATGAGTTTTTAAGTGGCTGGAAATCTTTTGGAATCAGGAGCAGTTTCCATAGAAACTCTGATTAAATCTCACAGCCAAAATCATCTTAAAAGATAACATGTAAAAAAATAAATACATAAAAACATCCCTACTAAGGATCTGATTTGTGAAACTGTATACATCACCTATCAAAGAATCCCCGAGGAGAGGAAAACAAAGCACTCAGGAGAGGGACCCAATTTAGGTGAAATGATACATTTTATGCAACTGTGCACTGATCACCATCCCACAGTTCATTAACCATGATTAAGGGACACTATCCAACAAGCTGCCAGTCACAACACTTTCACCAGAGGCTTCATCTAAGATAAATAGACATCGACAATGCCAAGTTTTATACCTTAATTATTTATTTAGGTATGCAATGATCAAGAAAAAAAGAATGGAAAACACAGGCACAACCGATATAACCTTAATGATTTCATATCAGCTTGCACTAAAGTAAAAATTCAGTTTTGGTTCTTCACATTCTGCTGCAATGTAATAATATTGACTCAAAGACTATTTTCAAGTACAAATTGCAGGTCCTTGTATTTTACTTATCCAAGGATTAAGCTTTTTACACCTGACAGATACATCTAACAGTCGAAATTCAGACCATTGACTTTTTCATTATGATAAGTGTGTAAGTAATATAAAGTATGATATGTATGCTATAGATGAAACCAATTCAACATCAGGGCCATTGTAACCGTTGGGTTGGCTGAATTGAAATCCATTTAACCCCCTTGTCTCAGTGCACATTTGGCATGTAATCAAATGACCAGACATACAGCTCTTGTAACAATTTACATGAAATTATGACGCTGCCAGGAAGTTCGTTTTTTTTTTATCCTTTTCTTTTGCTGAAAATACATCAAGACTTCAGTACCCCAGCTAACCACCACACCCCCGTGCACTGCGGTTCTTGCATGCACACTTGCCAATCCTGCTCTATATTTAATTGTACTGTAAACTGAAGCATAATTTACAAAATCAACATTTTATGACAAATTAGACCATGAAGTTATTAGGAACGTTTTTGTTACTGGCAGCAAAAATAAAAGGAGAATAAGAATCATTTTCTTATACACTTATATGTAGCTGGACTTCTTTTTCGTGTGCCTCCCTGGTAGACGTTAAAAAATATACACGTTTAAGGCATTCCTGCATTAGCTTTACTTTTCAGACTCCAAAGCTACATCCATCTTTTACATATATATTTCACAGAAGTTATACTTAGCACTTTATCTGTATTCAACGTCACATGTAACATGTATGTAACACATATAACAGTAATGCTCTATCATGGTATGAATGGACTGGCATTTGCAGAGCATTTTTCTAGTCATACTGACCACGTCATACATTATATACATAAATAACCATGTATGTGAGGAAACCAATGCAGGCACAGTGAAAACATGCTTACTCCACAAAGAAAGGCCCCAGCGGGGGTTCAAGTCAGGACCCGTCTTGCTGTGAGCCTACAGTGCTGACCACTCTACCACCATGCCGCCCTCATGAAGGAGCTGATGATTTATTCTGAA